>CM021784.1:4226910-4263999 GCA_011076525.1 Nettapus auritus
CATAAGGAACACACCCCTTAAATATCCCACCCATAAGGAACACACCCATAAAAGCACACCCTAAGACTACAGAAACCTTACAGCCCACCTTCACCAGTCACAGCAGCTTGGCTTTCCCCACTCCCCCCACCACATATAAACGCATCTGTTTCTGCTTTCAAACCAAGTTCTATTTTATTATTTTTAAATGCTTTTATCTTGAGGAAATACGGAGGCTTCAAAGTTCTGTAACTTGCAGTTCATTTGAACATTAATGGAAAGAAAAGTTCTTCCACTTCAAACTGTTTCCCTCAGTCAATTAGACAAATCCTTTAAGTGGAGTTTGTGAAGCGGTTCGTGTCCAGGAACTTAATTAGTACTTAACGCCAGAACTTGCATCCAGCTCTGACAACCCTGCGTGGGCCCTGCAGCTCACAGGGCTGCCCACGGACATCGCCTGGGCTGCCGCGGGACAGCCGGGAACAGCGAGGGGTCACTTCAGCCCGTCCAGGAGCAGGGACACGAGATTGTTAACAGAGGCTGCAAGAGGCAAGCAGCAGGCACAAAGGACCAGCCAATTAAACATGGATGAGAGACTCTGAGGTCCCGACAGCTGATGGTCACCGAGAAAACTCCTGCAGCAAGTTTTCAGAGTAACGTTTTCCTCGATGCCCCTGCTGAATTTCTTTGACGTTTGCAAACTACTGCTACATTCCCGTGCGGTTTCAATGATATCATCACTTGTGTGTTTGTTTGCCCTACGTCGCTGCTCCGTTCTTAACCGTGGCACGAGGCACCGCTAATTAGGATTGCTCGCACGCTGCCAGCGCCAGAAGCAAGGCTCGCAGTGCAGAAACCGGGGGAGCAAGGCCAAAAGCCGAGCAGCTTCACACTAACGGGGTCACAACAATATTTCACTCTCCAGGCAGCTGCACTTCCACGGTAAATGTACTGCAAAAAATAATTCCGGAGCAATTCCCAAAAATCTTTAGGGTTTCTTTGGGGAAGAAAAAGGGCTTTCAACAGTATTTACAGAGAAACTGAGCTAGGACAAAAGGAGCAGCCCCGGCTGTCAGAACGATGCTTTACGTCCTGCTGATAGCATGGTAGAGCAGAAAACAAGCAAGCTTCCTGATAAAAGGTTTATCTGAAGTCAGCTTGCTTCATACGAGAGGTCGCATCCCAATTTCCCCACCAGCACCTCTACAGGCACAACAGTGCCCGGGTGTTACCAACAGACTCCAGGGCCAACACACCAGGCTAGCAGAAATGCCCTCACCTGTTATTGTGTTTCAGTAAGGAATGGTCTAGGATCCCCCCTCCTCTCTTCAGCTTCACTATCCTCGAACAACAGATTTTAAGAAGTTAGTCACTGGACAAAAGCATGAAGGGGTGTGCGCAGTCAGTGGTGCAGCAGGAAGCCCGGCTGCTCCCCAGCACAGCTGGCAGCTGAACGCCCGACGCTCCCCGACCCAGTACGCAGCAGCTTTGTTTTTAAAGAAAGGACGGGGCCCTCGCTCTCGTTTTACCAGTTCGGCATTCCTACACACACAGCCAAACAGAGAGGCCACAACCACGCTCATGGATCCAAAAGCCAACACTCCCTGCTCCCAGCTCTGTCCCCAGATCACAGTCTCAGCTTCTTTTCTCCTTCAAGTGAGGAGAAGAGTGAGATCTTAACTACCTCGCGTGCTCAAAACAAGAGACCATTTCTGTAAGTTTCACAGAAGACAGACTGCGTACCAAACAGAGAAAAAGGAACTATTTTTTTGAACACTCCTTTCTCCAGCTCACGTCTTTGCCACCTGTGGAGCAGCAGAACTGCTTTTTGTGGTCACACCCCCAACAAGACCCGCAGCTCTTAAACAGGAGAGATCTAGGACACATTATTCCCCACCGCCCTTCCTTACAGTCCCATTTAATTCTCTCACAGGTGAAATTCAAAGAAGCACCACCATCAAAACCTCCGAGCCCTACAGTGCTCAGTCACCTCTGGCTGGATGCAGGGGGAACACACACCCTCTGTATGTAAGGGACCGTTGGTAACTCGCTACCTACAGTAATTACACAGTCCCCTACAACATAGCATCTGGACACATCAAGTCCTCTTCTTATTAATTCGCCTGGATCCCTGGACACGAAAGCTTCTTTTGATGTCACACCTGTAAGGAAACCACGGGAACCACAGCTCCGACTGCTCCAGATACCCAGGTGCCTACGCACAGGGGCCCCCGCAGCCTTTCCGACAGCTCCAAGACCTCCACTGGGATTAACCAAAAAGCCTGGAGAAAAGGCAAGAGAACCCAGGTCCGCAGCTTAGCCTCACATCACTGAACAGCCCCTTCATGCGGAAAGGCAGAATATACACAACCCGAGGAAGAGCCCAGAGCAAAAAAACACAGCTGACGTTCAGGTGCTTGATCCTGCAATGCAATGAGCTCTTCACTTCTCGGTGAAGTCTCTGATCTGCAGTCTGTCCTCATTGCACCGTGTCAATTTATTGGGGAAAGCACTGAAATGAGCACGCAGCCCGGTCTGTCCCTTCACACACGAGGTGCCCTGGAGGGCCGTGGGCTCAGCCAGGGGAGCAGCTCTGTGAGGACGAGCAGGAGCACCCAGCTTATGTGCTGCTACCCAAGGGGAAGGAACTGAACGAACCCAAGATCTGTCCCAACGGTGGCAGCACCAAGAGCCGAGGAAAAGACGTCGCTAAGAGATGCAACAACTGAAACAAGCCTAAAAAGCATCCACTTTTTTTTTTTTTTTTTTTGCTAAGAACTCGTATTTCAGTTTTGTTTATTACCAGAAAGAAATACAATGTATTTCCTACCCCATAAAAACATATAATTTTCACGGTAATAAGACCTAGGAGATAAATATTCCCAAGGGTTTCTGCAGTTCAGAAGAACACTGTAAAACAGTTTGATAACTTGGAGATTGCGTTTCCCTCCGTTCCCCATACACACACACACACAAAAGCCTGCCAAGGGGAACGTTATTGATGCTTTAGAGCCACAGGCCAATAAACCTCCTGAATTTAATTCATTTGAAGACTGCAACAGTAGGAGAAAGATAAGTAGCATCCTTAAATTTGGATCATTAATTTAACCCCCACCTTGCCCCCTACACAGATCATCCAGCTTTGTGTTAATCTGTTCGTGGCCATTTTGCCACAAGCAGAACCAGTAAAAGGCGCTTCAAGCCCATTTCCCAGTGCCCCTCCTGAACCATCCCTACCAGCACCCGCTAAGTGCCGCGGTGATGCTCTGGCAAAGCTGTTTGGCTCCCAAGGACCGCTAAGAGGAGCGTGGGCTTAGCCCCAGGCAGCACCAGGAGCCCCTGCCATCTGCCCTCACCTCCCTGCTGGGCTGAGTGGGGGCTTCACCGCCACCTGCACCCACCGCCAGCGCAGGGAGGGCCTGGGAGCTCCGTCCCCTCGCCATCCCAGGCACACAGCACGTTCGGGAGGCTTGCACAGCAAGGCAGAGCTGGCATTAAGTCACTGCAAAACGTTTTCCTCCCCTCCCCAAAGCAGCCACAGAGCTGATGCGGCGATTCATAGCAGCACCAAGACCGACAGTTCACTTTACTAAAAGATGACCAAAGGTGATCTAGGAGTGTTTCACCATTAACGCCACGCACCAGACACCCCTGCCCTACATCAGCTGCCTTATCTCAGCAGCCGGCACCACGCTGCCTGCTCTGCATCGCAATAACGTTGATCCACGTGGAAATAAAAGGTAGATCAAATCCTTCAGTCGTCAAAGGCTTCAACAGAGAAGAAATAAGATGCTGTGGAGTGGGGAGTGCCAAAAATCCATCAAATGCAGGTTAGCTATCTTGTCAGCGGTGCTAAATAGGTATAAATGGACATGTGCAGTCAGGCAGAGACAGCACCGTGGGAGCTCAATGAGGGAGATGGCGGAGGGCAGCAGCTCCCCTTCCAGATGGGATAAATCAGCATCTGTTTTGTTCTCAGCTCCGAATGCCTAAATGCATCTTAAAAGAACACCACACAGAGGCAAAGGAGTAGGAGAGCGGAAGGCAGGAGGACTTGCTGAACCAGACAGCGAGCACCTTGGGTGGTGCATCCAGGCAGGACAGGGCAGGCAATCCTTCACCGCTTGGGCAACACCGCTTGGTTTGTCCCTGTGCATTCCCCATGTAACACAGGAGCGACTGCCTCGTTATGCAAGTTGCTCATAAACCACCCCACAGAAGTGCTGTTTTCCCTCGATAGTGCCACCCCTCCAGAAGGGCCGCCTTTCTCCCCTCTCTCTACCCCATAAGCACAGAAAACTGAAAGCCCGTGACCCCGTCCTTCAGCTTCCATGTTTTCAGACTGCTCCATTTCTTTTCCGTGAAGCACCAATGACCCGCCCGGCCCAGCTCAGCAAAACAGAACTAGCAGCTGCTCCCTGTGCAGCATCCTCGCGCGGCGTGGTTCTTGCCCCAGGGGAGCAGCACGGCTCAGCCCGCTCGTCTCCACCTGAACTCCCCCCAGACCTCTGCCTCTGCTCCTGGAGAAGGACCATGCCTGCAGTGACTACAAGCATCACGAAAAACATCGATCTATACGAAAGCGAAGCCATAAAGCCATTCAAGCTCAGGGCAAACACCTTCCCCTCTGGTAAGTAACCACAAGCACGGGCCGTGCATCAGCCACAATTCCAGGGCCCAGGGGAATTCCTTTCACAAACCAGCCGTGCTCACCCGTCTGCATTCTCGTGCTGCGTGGCTTCGGGTGCAGCTTCTGCATGACCCACGGTTCGTGCCTTCATATCCCACAGCCACGACGGTCACGTTGGCTGGGCCAGGTGGTTAAAGGGGAGTTTGGAGGCTAACACTGCACAGAGGTACCCACGGCTGGCTTTTCTTTAGATCTCTGTGTTGGAAACCAAGTCTAGCTAATAAATATCTAGGAGGAAAAACAAGCCCTTCAACGCGCCAAGCACAGCATCACCCGACAGGCAAGAACCTATTAATTTCTTCAATTACTTGATACATTTATGACAATTCAGGTAAATTAAAACAAAAATTTGCACTTGAAATACACAGAACGATACCTTGTTCTCTAAATAAATTGTTCAGTTGCTTTAGCTGGCATCTAATCACATGCATCTCCTCGAGGCAGAGCATCCCAGCGCCACCGCTCCCTGAGCAGCATTCATCTTCATCAGCCCCTTTTGGGACGGGTTTTCACAGAATATCTAGGTTGGAAGAGACCTACAAGACCACCGAGTCCAACCTCTGACCTAACACTAACAAATCATCCCCTAAACCATATCCCTAAGTTCTACATCTAAACGTTTTAGCACAGCAGAAGGGATCTGAAGTATTTGTTCAGCTTCCTGAGGCCGCTCCTCAGCCCTGCCCTACGCCGGGGCTCAGCCCTGGGAGCAGCACGGGACTTAGAGGCGCCAGTGGGAACGAGGCGCTCAGCCCAACACCAACCACGCGGCGTTTGCGGTCACTCACACAGCTTGAACGGGAAGATGACAGCTCTGAGGCTGAACCAACTACACCTTCACCAGCGCCACGGCCAGCTGCCTGGAGGAGCACTGCAGCCAGCACTAAGTGCTCCCTCGCCATCCACCTGCCTCTAGGACCAGATGCAGAGAACTCCAAGCCAGCACCGTGGGACCGAAGTGCCACGAGATGCTTTTCTGACACTGATCACACCTACAGAGTCGGCTTCTCTTTGACTGAGAGCTTGCTATAGCACAGAAGAGCCACTGATGCCCTTAAACTCCTGCTTCCAATTCATATTGCATGCCAGCTTCAGTCATTACTACTCATCACTAATTATTATTCCTTATTTTTTAGGGAAAAAAAAAGTTGTAGGCAATGGAATGCACACGTACGGGACGCTGTGGTACAAAGCCACCAGAACTGCTACCAAAATCTCACGAGTCCAACCGACCTGCAGCGTCACCTGCACGTCCCCAGAGACAGCGGAGATCCCAGATCTGAGATCTGGGAGATCTCCCTGAGACCTGTTGACCTGGGAGAAGTGTTTTTTCCTTATTACAGATTTAAATGGCTTAAAATTGAATAAATCCTAGCTTTTTTTGGGGGGTGGAAGGGGAGGAGGTAGGTACCAAATACAGAGCAGACAAGAGTAAGCCATGAGGAAACCAGTGACCAAGCCCCCATCTTCTGACCGCATTCACTGGTATCAAACAATCGCTCTCCAACGTTCCTGAAACGTAATGAAAGTGCCAGATAAAAGACTGAGGCATCTCACAGAGATGCTGGAGGAGGAAATATACTGGAAGATTTATGTGTGTCTAGAGGTAAGTGGTGGAAAACAGTCTGCAGAAGGTGCAAATTTCATCTTTCCAGCTATTTATCACCTTGAAAGACACTTGCCTTGGGCACAGAGACATATTACAAATTTGTTACCGATTTCTCCTGAAAAACATCAAGACAATTTCATTTTCAGAAAATCAAAGGCAATAAAGCAGTATTGCTATCTCAACACCAATGCAAAAATGTATTTTACATGAACAACTGTTTCATGTATGTATTAAAAGCATAAGGAAAGTGAAAGGCGCTTTTCCAAAATTGAAAACCCTGCTTTTTTCTGGCTTTCCTTTCCGTAACCGTCAGAAACATCAGATACTTCACTTCCCATTCATTTGCTTGTAGGATGGTCAACGCTTTGGTTTATAACAACGCTCTCAACTGAAGATTTTCAGAGCTTGCGTGGATTAAGCAGTAAAATTAGTGGAAGTTGCAATCAAGAAACTGAGAAGCAGAAGGGCAAGCCTCATTTACTGTTCGTTACTTAAACATTCATCACACGTCAAAAAAAGGAAATTCCTTCAGAAGAGCCCAAGAAAACCCTACTCCTACAGCAAGTTTTAGATGCTTGCTACCTAAGGGTAGGTAACTGCTTGTTTTAGTCATTTGGGTATTCACAAGGTGTTTAGACACATCACCAAGGCAAGGCTCTTACCGACCCTGAATTGGGAAGTGATTTGGATGTCACACGCCAGATTTTCTAATTACAGGCTGTTCTGCAAAGACAATTCACAGGAGCAGGCTGTTTCACACCTGTGTATCTGTCGCTGCTCTCGATGCTCACACACCATTAACTCTAAGGCAAAAGCCAGCTTGCTGCCTCTACCTCTCAGCAAAGAGGATGAAGCTGAGCACGGGCCACACCTCACCGGCACCCCCTCCACACAAGGCGCTGCGTACCAACCAGGACCGGTCTGCAGATCACTACTGCCCCCCAGCCCCAACCTGCTTAGAGGTGGTGGTGCTGCCACTGGTCCTACCTTGATGCCCAGTGCCCTGGCTGGGCTGCACAAAGCCATCAGCAAACATCCACACAGCCTGACCTGCTCTTAACCGAGAGCACAGTGCAGAAAGAACAAAGATTCGGGGAAAAGTCCCTTCAGTAGAGGCCTTGAACCTACTGCGTTAATAGAGAACATACCAACATACCAACACCTGCAACTGTTCGGTTTATTCTGGGTTAAGACCACCTCTCCAGAGCAGCTGCAGAGCCAGCATCCCCAGAAGCCCCAAGGAAGATGAAATCTGCAGCACAACCCTCGCCTCAGCCCCCTCAGCAGCCGGAGCTGCTCCTCCCCAGACGCCTGCTGGGGCGAGGTGCTCCGAAAGGCAGCCAGCGGGCACTGGGGATGGCACAGGTACTCCAACAGCAAGGAAGTTCTCCTCTCAACTACATCTACACAACGGCAAAAGAGTGGGCACATCTGTGGCTATCGAAGGTGAGGCACATGTTCTCACCTTGTTACGCGTCTGCCCCATTGCCCCTTTTCTTCACGGTGCAGTCCCTGTAGCGGCTTAGTGCTCAAGGGACTTTCCCCAGCTCTGGTCAACAACGAGAGTTAAATAGCTCCATGAGAACTATCCACAGTCATGGACTTCTGTTCAGTAAGTAGTTTTGTTACGCCGAGCAGATAGCAGCTATCCTGGCGCTAAGGCCGCTGCTTCAGTGCATTTAAAGATCCAGACATCTTGCTCAACGTATTACAAGAACACAAGCAAACATTTGTTACCATAAGCTCCTTGAAATCCACTCCTTTCACGTAACTTGGAATAAAGCCTCTGAATCAAAACCACTGCTCGAACCTCATTGTATTTTAAAATATCTTGAACTAATATATACACTATAGGAAGCCCAGATTCAACGTCTCAGAGGCTGTAAACGACACCGATTCCCGGCCAACGTCTTTAAGCAATAAGAAGTGTATTAACCAACTTCTCAGTGCTTGCCCTGCCGTTGCCTGCAGCGCTAATCAGGGATGAATTTGATTTTTCATCCCAAGACGCAGCCCCCAGCTCCTCCTGCTCTAATTGCACCACCGGACCTGAAGGCGCACGTCAGATCTGAGCCGTCGTCTCGCTGCCGCTGGAGCAAAACGCACTAACGGGTGTACAAAGGAGCCACGCCAGACAGCGATGACAGTCCTGGGGATTGTCGCATCCGGATTTAGCACAGCTCTCGTGGCTGTGAAGTGGGGGGTGATGAGCACTTTGGTGCTAAATAGTAAAAGCACACAACACTCCCCATGGTGAGTAAGCCGAGGCCGAGTGCAGGCTGCTGAAATCCCGTTATTAAAGGCAGAACCCCCCAACCTGCTGCCACCGAAGCTGATTTGATGCCTACAACGATTCAGCTGGAGACCTCCCCCGTTCCAAGCCTTCAGCAGCAGCCTTTCAGCTATCACAACACAGCAATATTTCACCAACACACGGGCTCTGAGAACTCCAAGGATATTCAGGATGCTGGCCTGGAAGGAAGGACACAGCCGAGAAACAGCTGAGGATCAGCTGTGCAGTTCAGGCATTTGTTCTGGCCTAATTATTTCTAAATGAGCCCAGAGGGGCTTGGGTTGCTCTGTTCCCACCCCCTCCAGGTAATGCTGGAAATCCTTAGCTGTGTTTTCAAACCCAGTGACTTCCGTACACTTCTCAAAGCAGTAGTAACAGAGTGAGGGGTGGGAGGTGGTTAATTCCTTCAGATGCTCTCAGAAATTCATAAGCAGCGATTTCAAACTAAAACCACTGCCTGATGGAGACTGAGGTCCCTGCACACCAGGAACCGTCCACGAGACGTCCCCCAGCCCCAAGGGGGTCAGAAGCGCGAGGTCAGACGTCCACCAGTGGGTGGGAGTCCTGAACTGATGCTGATTAGCAGGCAGATCCCAGTGTAACCTTGCTTGTTTAAGGAACAAAGCTGATTCTTAATATTTAAATTACCTTCCTTGTTCTTACTCTAAAAATAGTTGGTGCTAATGCCTTTTATCTGGTGTTGTACGGCTCCCCGAAGACACCAGGTTAGGTCTCCTGGCTTGCAGACTTAGCATCTACTTTTTTTTTTTTTTTAATCCAAGTCTCCAACCTTCACAAAAGCCACTGTTCAAGAAGCCATAAAAAGCAATGAACCTACTCACGCCCTTTATTTGTTTCCCATTACTGCTTGTAAAAGCAGCTCGTTAAGCAGCTGGCTGGTCCTGCTGCACGGCCTGATCCTGCCCAGCACCACCCAGGAGGGCCGCAGCAAGGTAACGAGGGGATCTCCTTTCTCTCACAGGCATCAAGAAGAAACAGAGATTTCTTTATAACCGTCATAATAGGCTTTACACTGGCTAAGCTTTATGTTGGTTGTATTTGGGGAGCGGGGGAGGCAGCTGGTGGTTATATCCTGACTTCACTTGGCAGGAAAAAAAATCATTTTTACGTCAAAGCAGGTTTAGTGAACGGTACAAAGAGTTAATATTTCAACATGACCGGAAACCATTTCTGTCACTGCAGCCGAGGAAGAAAATAGAAAGGAACATGAAAGAAAAGGCATTTCTGGATCTGGATACAGAACAGTGAGGCTTTTAATTCTTTCATGGCACGGGCAGACCCCTGCCCCTGCAGGTGGGGAGGCAGAGGCAGCGTGCGGCTTTACAACACACGAAGCCCAGCAACGCCCCGGGTGTGCACGCAGGAGAGAAGCAGGGAAGGAATTACACAAACTAGTTTTATGTACAGAATAAAAAGCAGAAATTACATCTTGGAGAAAACACATGCAGAGGACTTTTTGTTAATATGTTTTTAAAGGGCAAATTAAATGACCTGAGCAGCCGTGGAGTTGTTGGCTGGCATCAATCCCAGGTAAAAGTAATTGAACAGCTGATACAGAGCTCAATTAATGAAGAGTTAAAGTACCCACATAATTCATCCATAAACCCACAGACCGAAATAATAGGCCTTGGCAGATTAATGCAATCTCTTCCATAAAAAAATATTAAATACCAATAAGGGTAAGAGCTGCCAAAAATTCTCCCCACTTTGACAAGGGGTGCACATGGTGTGGTTCAACATCTCACCCCGTTAGCCAGCCTGCCGAAAGAGCATGGTGCACATGGACCAGAACGGGCTGCTCGGTGAGGAGTTCTCCCAGGCTGTGCTAGTCAGGACCCCGAAGCAGACAGGCTGCTGTCCAGCTCTCCTTCAGGATCACTGGCACAAAACGTTTTCTTGGTGCAGTCTACAACAGCGTAAGTAAAAGCAACCGGAGACAAACGCAGTAATTGAAGGGCAGCTCCTCCTTCCTCAGTGTCTGCTGATACAGAGCTGAACTGGCAAGCCCTCGGCATGGAGATCCACAGAGATACTCAGCTTAATGGCCTAGGAAAAGCCACACAGGTGTATGCACATGGCAACAGGCATGGGACGGAGGAGAAATACAAGGAAGTAATGGAGAAAGCATGCTAATTCTAGTCAAAAAGAGCAGGGAAGGTAAATACTTGCCAGGGAAAGAAAACACATCGATATTTTGATACATAGGAGGTACTTTTGAAAAAGTATGCCTGCTTTCCCCCACGTCTTCCCTACAACACAGCACTTGTGCATCACAGCTGGAGGAGAGGCCTCATGGCGGCCTGCAGCCCCCTCACGGGGAGCGGAGGGGCAGGCGCTGAGCTCTGCTCCCGGGGACAGCGACAGGACCCCAGGGAACGGCACGGAGCTGGGACAGGGAGGGCCAGGGAAAGGTTCTGCACCCAGAGCTGGTCGGGCGCTGGGGCAGGCTGCCAGGGCAGTGGTCACAGCACCAGGGGACACACCGTCTGATTTTGGGGTGGTCCCATGCAGAGCCAGGGGCTGGACTCAACGGTCCTTGGGGGTCTCTTCCACCTCAGGTGGTTTGGTGACTCCCAGCGCTCCCCTGCGGTGCCTGCCCTGCCTCGAGCACCGAGCTCCCCAGCAGCACGGGGGGCACTGGGGGCTCCCCAGCGACACAGGGCACGCAGAGGGGGCTCAGGCCCCTTGGGACAGGGAGAGCAGCTCTGTTCCCCTCCACCACCCCCAGCACCAGCCATCCTTTAGGACTTGGTTATGAGTCTCTTCTCCCACAAAAAATAACAGAAATATTCCCAATCTCGCATAAAATCTGCGGTAAACTCCATGGCATCTCTTTTATTTCCAAATGAATTTGCCTTATTAAAAAGGTAATGAGCTATTAATTAACTTTGCACTCATACAAAGCTGTTTAATTCTCAATCCAATTAACAGCAATCTGCTGAAGGATTCTAATGATTATTTTAAATTTGCTAAGAGAAACATCTCTGAGCCTTTCATAATAAGATATTTATAGAATGGCTTGGGCTGGATCTTGCTTGCATTTTAATTCAATAACATTTTTATTATACTTCACCATCTCCGCACAACATTATCTTTGACAAGGTATCATTTAGATGCAAAGTTGTGCAATTAAAATTGCTTATTCAGAACCCGTTTGGGGAGGATGAGTTTGTTTTTAGCTCACCCAATCACGCCACCTTTAGCACAGAGGGCTCCGAATCCTCGAGTCCAGTTTGTGTGCGTTTTTCCATGCAGAAGCCTCCCAGGGACTTGATGCGGGTGCTTGCTTTGCGAAGGGCAGCGACAGGCCACTCACCACCTCTGCTGAATGCTACGAAATCCCCCCGCCTGCACACACAAACCCACACAGCTGCTCACCGTGGCTTCAGTTACGATGATGAAAACGGTGCTCACCTTGCCAGGTCTTCAAGCCTAAGCACGGGCTGGTCTCACACGGCTGGACAAGAAAGATTCTGTGCCCATGGGACTTCATCCATAGGAATTTTTCCTTTAACACGCCATCAGAACACACTGCGCGGAGCACACACACCCACAGCCACCACCTCAACTCCCCTTGCAGCTTTTCTCAGAGCCTCTCGCAAATCCCCAGACCTGGCATTTCACAGGCTGTCACTGTCCGCTGCTGCAAAGGTATTTTCAGATTACATTGTGCCTTTTGATTCTGACATTAGACACTTCTCCATAATGAAGTAAAGATTTTACTCGGCTCAAAAAAAGGCACTCAAAGACAAAACCACACCTCAAAAAAAAAAAATATCCAACATCCCAGCTACATATACAATAATTGTTTGCCTACCTGCAATGAAAGCTACCCAAAAAGCTGCAGATTGATATTCAATTCCAAGCAATTCCGTGGTGCACCACATCACCTGGGTCCCGGACACCCAGCCTCAATCACACAGCCCCAGCAGGAAATAAAGGCAATAAGCCAGTAACCGAACTTAGCAGACGTCAGCCCCCACGACACACAAGACCATCCAGGTTAGCTTGGTAAAAGTCAAACCCGTAGGTGTGTGTCCAGTGGCACGATAAAACCAAACCGCTGATCTAGAAACACAGCAGTGCTACCAGTCAGTGGGGCAGCATGCGAGGAAGGGGCACTGAGAAGTGCCCCAGAACGCAGGGCTTGGCTGGATTTACAGTTCTACCAACACTGGTGCCACCTGGTTGGTGTCAGCATCCCAACGCAGGGCATTGCTACCAGTGACTACAAGCAGGCCCTTCAGACCTTCACCTGTTTCTGTGATGTGGGATTTCCCCACTTGGCTCCCTGGGAGTGGGATTACATGCGACCACCACCCCTGCGCTGCTGGTACCTGCGCAGGGAGCTGAGGCTACCAAAGGGCGGACCAGCTAGGCTGCGAACAAGTCTGACAAATAAAGCTCGCTGGCACGTCAGTGAATCTCTTAATTTCAGTTCTCTTGGCAAGAGGCATGGTACAACGCAAGTGTCAGGCAAGCACACTGAATTTTCAGTTTTACATATTGAAGTAGCTCCCAAAGCAGCTGAGTTTGCTTGCTAAAGCTTTTGAAACATTCACAATGGCAAAGCAAACCAGACGCTTTGTGCTGCGCTAGGTCCTCCCGCACTTCCAAAATCCTCACGTGGCATCACGCGGGACGACGGCACCGCGCGGAGAAGGACCCTTCATCTTCCTGACTGACGGAGAACATCCCCGGGTTTTCTTTTCTCCCTTACACGATTCATCCTGTAGGGCTCCAGTGTTCGTCTGCATGCTTCACAGCCGCCTGTGTCAGAGGGCTTGTGCGCTGCTGTTCGATGATTTACCGTTTGCCTTTGATAGAGGCTGAGGGCATTCCACTTTATTTTATTATCTAATGCGTGTACACAGAGCGTATTTTAACTGCTGCATCCATACTCTTATTTTACAGATCGATGCTGTGCCTTTGCCTGTATCAGAAGAACCACCTGAAATTATCGATCTGCTCCGATTTCTTTTTCTGTTGATCATGTCATCAACAGTACAATCAAGTTCCCCTTGGCACAGACCGCGTTCAGATTATGCATTTTTGCATGGTCAGTGTAGAGACAGCCGCTAGTAACTTGCCCCAGAGTACTAAAAGCCAAACTTCCCAAATGCTTTGTGCACAACCCCGGACACACGGACGTCGTTCACCTTAACGGGGCCTCTGCCCGCTTCCTAGGGACACGACCTCCCCCAGCTCACGGAGCACACTCGGGGCTCTACCCCTGACAGGGCAGCCCCAGACAGAGTAAAATGACCAGCTGGCAAAATGCAGGAAGACAAATGGTTTGTGCTTTCACAAAGCACAGGAAGCGCTCTCAGAGCCACCGACACATCTTGTTTAACCCAAGGCAACCCAAATTTTGAAGTTGCTCCTGCTGAACTGCTCAGCTAATTTCAAGGCGTTTAAAGCAATCCTCTCAGCTTCTGTGCGAATGGCTTCTACTAGTTATTCTCTAGAATTCTGCTCTAGAAGTTCTTACAGCACTGCACCGTTTCCACCACAGGCACTAAATGGGTTCTAGGAACGAGTACTCATCACAGGGCACCTGTGCTCTTACACAGCCCCTCCGTGAGGGGGGCAAGAACCCTGCACCACCACGCAGCCAAGTTTGTACACCAATTTTCAGGCTTCAGGCACAGAAAATGGATCTCTTTAGAAGAGCACAGTTTAAATACATTCCTTTTACTTTGTATTCGACTGTGCCTCAGCAGCACTGAGGTGCTGGAAGTACTCGCAGTGCCTCCAGAGCTCAGCGCGGTCGTGCGGACTGCAGGCACGTGGGAGCTGCTGTGATGCAGCTTCACGGCAGGGTGGGCACCTCCTGACCAGGGCTGTGCACGTGTGTTTATCTGAAGCCTCACAAGTGCACTGGATTGCTTGCGCACAGGAACGCTACTTGCACAACACCTTTACCACCCGTTTAATGCATGCGAGAATCTCTAGATGATACAATTCACGCACGATATGCACAACCAGAGTCCTGCAGCCCAGTTACTGAGCTGCCCAGTCTGCAGACCAACTGCAAATAGGCAGATTACACCTCAGCCACCACCACCAAGATTTTCACATGAAATTGGACACATTCAGAGAATGAGAAGTAAGGCAGTTCCAACAGCAGAGAGTACACTGAAAGCAAGCAGACTGATGAAAAAAGATAAGATAGATCTACGTTGTGCTGTTATTTCAGATATCATTTGCTCCAGTATAGTTATGCTTAGGCTGTGATCTCAATTTTAAGTTAGTCTGCAACAAACTTTATCCATGAATTGTTCCTCCATTTAAACCACAGTAGCTACTGTGTAGTAGCACTACATATTCCACATACTACGCTATATTGTGTAGCATATCAAGTAATTGATTCATGTTAATATACCTTATTTATCGAAACACCAGAAAACAGCACCAAAATAAATGTTAGTGGGTAAGGTTTTGGTGCCACAGAGAAAATCTTACTAGATTTGAGACGTGGTCAAATTTAAAGGCCATTACTTTACAATCAACATCTTTGGTCATCTCCAGCTAAGGTTTACAGAAATTGATAGCATTACAACTAATTCACTTTACTGAAACCCATGTGCCAGGAGGCTTGGGGAAGGGAGGGAAAAGGGTGAGCCGGTTGCTAACGTTGCACAGAAAGAGTTTGGAGCAAGGACTGTAAGAAGTGACAAATCCAACGGAAAGAACCAAATGCAAACAGGTAGAGACTACTCCCGCCATAGCCTGAAATTTTCTGGGAAGGCCCACAGAAGCAGCATCATTTTTAAAGGAAATTTTGATTGAAAACCAGGCACAAAGTTCACAGAAGTGCAGGATCATTACAAATTAAATTACTGATGCACGAGATACAACATGGCTGTATCAGGTAAACAAAGCAGTAAAACAAAGTCTGCTGCAGCCCAGACACCTTGCAGCTGTAACTGAGAACTCCTTCCCAGCACAAAACGCTGTCACTTGTGAAATGAACAATCTGTTCTCCGAACAAAGGAAAACCCAAGGTCCAATCTGTGCAGCTTCAGCTTCTCCATGCTGAAAGACAATTCAAAGCCATCTCAGCAGCAGCTTGAATTCACATGCTTAAAACCTAAGGATACCATCTGCAGTCCTACATTTACATTTAACGTTAAATCGTGCTCCTGGCAAGCTTCATTCTCTGCCTACAAAGCCTCCGTCTTACTCCAGCAGCAGCTCCTGCACCACTCAACAGCCACATGTTAACCCTTACAAGAAAAAGGATGTCTGCTCTTGGGAGTTCAAAGGCAAATACATCAAAATTAAAGACGCATCACAATACTTGATGTCGCTGCATCAAAATTACAGACGCTTCACAGCGCTTGATGTCCTAGGTTTTACAGCAAATGTGAACACACCAACTTCAGAAAAGCTCCCCTGATTAAAATAACTCGTCATCAGTTTTCCCTGCAACTGTTTCTTGCTCGCAGTGCAGGGTAGACATGGGGAAACAAATACCACCTTCATTCTTTGGTGCCGTCCCAGCTGCTCTCCTTCCAGGGCCCAAGCAGCAGCGTGATGCTGCCCGCTGCAGCTCTGGTGGGAGCAGGGGGCTGAAGCTCTCACGTCTGAGCCCAGGATGACCGCGGGCAGGGGAAACCACAGGCAGTGCTGACAGCTTGTTGCCTTCCTGACTACACTGAAGAGACCCCACAATTGTGAGAAATCACTCATCTCTATCAATGTATCCATCTACTGCTAACCGTACCTCCTGACTCAAGTAATCCTTTTAATCTTAGTCCTCAAAATCCTTTTAATCTTAGTCCTCAAAATGCGTAATTTGCATGCAGAACAGCTTATTGTAAGTCTTCTCACAAGCAAGAACAACTACAAAGTCACTTTTGTACAACTTTGAAAGTTCAGAGCTCCAAAAGACAGAAATCTGACTACTCGCAGCACAGGACCCCATTATTCAGGACGGAGATGCCTCCCCAGCGCTATTACACAGCTCGTGCACGGGTATCCGTGTCAATTTGGATCGGTCCGTGCAGCAGCTAACTGATTTTCTATAGCATATTTTAAGTGTAGTCAAACACCTTCAGGCCTCAATAGGTATTTTAACAGATCGAAAGAAACAAGTGAGTAAAGGCGTTTTGATGTTTGCCATCATTTACAGTTTAGAAGCTTTCGGGACACGTACGTTTAATCAGGGTTGGTTAGGATTATGGCTCAGTGATTATTTATTGACATGTGCATGGAGGGATGAAAACAGAATGGGGTAATTGGTTCCTTGCCACAGGAGCTGGCAGTAGTTATTGACCATTTTTTATATCTGGACATCATCCCAAATATGCTGCAGTACATTCCAGATGAAGATTTACATTAGGAAAAGTGAAAGTATACGCATAGCTTTCTGTACGTCTGATTCATCCTTTTAATACCAGGCCAAGCTACTCCCGAAAACATACACAGTCAGGGCCTCCATCTGCATATGTTACAGAGCACTTACACATACACATTTTGAGCAATCCAAGCAGAAAAACAAGTTGGCATTTAAAAAGTGGTATTGCAATGCAGTGAATTCAAAAGCACAGCTAGACGCATTTCAGGCGCTTGGTATGAAGCAGTAATCACAACCTTTCTCTCACAGCCCAATATTGAAACGCAGGAAGAGCAAATGTTTGCTTTTTCTGAGAAAGGCAATATTCCAACAGATGAAGAGCGTAAGAACCAAATATTGACAGGATGTGAGGACTCGCAATCAAAGTGGTGTAGGACCTCTGTCCCCGCTAGGACTTGAGCTAAGCGCCTTCACCTCCTGAAAGCGCTCGGCCTATCAGCAGAACTGCTGGTAATAATCCTGTCTAAGGTCTGCAAACACATATCAGGCTCACAAGAGAAGATCACATGAAGAAAGATGGCTTAAAGATCGCCAGGACACATCTGTTTCAACAAAGCTGGAAGTCAGGTTGGAGCTGACCCACAACCATTTAAGCCACAGGAGATTTTTCACATATTCTGAAGGGCTTATCAAGCAAACCCTCAAAGACAGAGGCTCAGTTGTTAATATGCAAGCTTTTAAATAAACCCAAAGAACACCTTCGTATCTCCTCTGTATGACTGAAGAGGTGTACAGAATTCAGTTGTTTATATTATACCTCCAAGCAGCAAAACAAAATTGATCAGAAATAGATTTTTTTCAATCTAAAAATTCATCTACCAGCTCTACCCCAAGCCTCCTCTTAAGCAACCTTTCGCCCTTTCCTGGAAATTGCCAAGCACAAAAAGACACTTTGGCCCACATATTTAAACTGCAATCTTTTCAGACTTTTTATAGCACTATAATTTACCTTTAATAGCAAAGGAATTCATAACAAAATCTCAACATTTGCTTACGGGGTTGCTAATTCCATTTCCAGCTTCATTAGAAGAACTCTCACAAGACCTTCCCCTCTTCTGCATCGGACTAAGCACACAAATGTAAACACACCTCTCTCTTTAACCTTTATAGTTAAATATAATGAAGACAGAAAATCCTGGAGTGTTAAAAAGTCAAGACAGAAGAGTGCATAAGATCATTCTGAGGCAGTAAGAAAAAATTTGCAAGAGGCCCCATGGCTTTGTGAGAGCAGGGTTATTCCCAGCAGGGATCACTAGTTTGTGTGGAGCATTTTAGTGCCCATTAATATCCTTCAACTCCAAGAGAAACACAAGAGCATTATTTGACTAAGTCTCTGGTTTGGGATCAAATTTACAGGGGTTTTGTGTTTGTTTTTTTTTTGTTTTGTTTTTTTCCAACCACAGCAGAAGACACAAGATGGGACATGTAACAGAGCAGAGAAGCACGTCATAGTCTCCTTCCAAAGTTCAGTTTTCACCAGATTCCCAAAGCCAGCCCAAAAGCACTGACTACCAAATTCAGCCTGTGCATATCTACAATCAAGCACTTAAGAAAGAGATTAAGAAAGAGAGAAAGGTGCAGAAAAACAGAAGTCAGCTATACATGCAAGATTTTATTTACACACAGAACAGTGCTATATAAGCAAACAGTTTAGAAGCTGACATGAACTCCTTTGCTTTAATACCTGCAAGTTAAAAATCAATACATTTTAATTGCTTAGCGGAAAATAACGTTTTGCTCTGCATTGAAGCAAAAAGTTATCATGTTCTCTACAGAAAACTCCCAACAAGTATTTACTTGGTATTGATTAAGAATTTTCTCGTCAGTAAAGTGAGATCAATTTTAACCTTGTATCAACTTTCAAGTATACAAAATTAAATAATACTCCAAGAATATATTGGGGAAAAAAATAAGACTTCAGTCTTCCCCCCCACACACACACACAAAAAAAAAAACCCTCTAGTTTATCAACCATATTTTCACCATTATTACACATCTCAGAGCATGTGGTTCTGTCCAAGAGTCCCTGGGCAGCTGTTAAGATTCTTCAGAGCAGACACGAAACAAAAGGATGCACTTCTTTTAACTGTTGTTTTGTTTTGTTTTTGTTTTTAATAGATTTAGTTAGTTCCAGTGGTAGGAAGTTAAAATAGGGACATTAAACAAGGTAATGCATCTCTGGATTCCCAATTAAAAAGACAGAAGAAAAGCCTCTTAAGGAGTTTTACAACTATAACTCTGAAACACCAACTTAGAAGACAAATTATAGCTCTTTAATTACCTGATATCATAGGTCCTTTTCAACATTTAGTTTTCAAGACCGCTGCTACATCCAGGAACAGTGGTTGAGGTTGCATTTAACAGGCGGCTGCACGGCTGGTGTCCCAGGCAGGACTTGGATTTTTATGGCCCTAGGACCCTCCAAGGACAGGACACCACGAGCAGGACTGCACCCACCTGGCAGAGCAGGTAGGAGCATCTCTGCCAGATCTGCCCTCCTGTTGGTCATCCATCTACACAAGACTGGAGACTGCAGGTACAGGAGTGAGCTGGTAACACGGGAGCACGAGCCCAGGGGAGGATATTCAGGGATGGTCAGGGGCTGGAGCACTTGCCCTAAGCGTACAGGCTGAGGGAACTTGGCTTGTTTGCAATAACTCAGCATACCAGAATCACAGAAAAAGCCAAAATGTAAGTTACCAGTTCTCACCTATCTGACCCAAAACTTTGCATTTTCCTCTCATTTTTTACCTCACTCCTCACTTTTACAACACAGTTTACCTTCTGTCTCCTTCCCTTTACCAACCATAAGATCTAAGGAACCCTGAAGCAGCTTGACAAAGTAAATCAAACTCAGGCCATTTATCAGCATGATTGACACCTGCCTCCCACCCAAAGAGTACTCAAAACAGGTACAAAAAACAGGACAGCTTTCAACATGCATTCAGAAGACAGACGTACTCAGCACTACCTTTTTCCCCTCCTATCTTCTACTTTCTTTCAAGACTGCAAAAAATGCTTCTCGCAGCATAAATCTTTGCAGGGAGCTCTCTAAATCATCTGTGGAACAACAAGTCACCAAACAGACTAAGGACAGCCCAAGTCCTCATCTCCCTCCACCAGCACAGCTGCAACAGGTCCTAAAGCGAGCCATACAAATCAGAGTATGGCCTGGGATGCTCTGAGAAAGAGGTATGGGACTTTTTTTTTTTTTTTTTTTAATAGCAAAGAAACTGAACACTTTAATAGTGCCTCAGCTCAGCAGGGCCCATTTTCCTCCTCAAGACTCTGTTCCCTCTCCTCCTCCTGAGCTTCTCAAGTCTCCCTGCACTTCACAATTGGCACTTCTTTGCAGCTGTCCTTCCCTAAAAGGAGATTAACAGCCAATAGTAGTGCTACTTCATGACAACACTGCACAGATATTTGCAAGTTTTCTTACATAGAAGGAAACTTGCTTGGTATATAGCCCAAACTAAAGAGTTCGCCCCCACCTGCGAGTCAGACTCAAAGGCCTGCAGCTAGGCCAGGCCGCCAAGCTCAGTATTTTGCCCTCATCAGCCCCCTGGCTGCACTCAACACCCATCCAGCAGCCTTACCAGGCTCACCCTGGTGAGTCTGCAGCAGGTCAGTACTATAAAAGTACTATAAAAGTTTAAGGCACAAGGTCTGCTACCCACCCCGACAGCCCCGCATTAGTAGGCTACCTGCTCCCCAGGCCATGGGCCACAGGGAAAGAACAACCACGAACTCTTTAATAGACTCTTATGCTAGCCATGACAGAGGAGTTGCTCCTCTCTTTGCCCAGAACAACAAGAAATTCCCCAGTATGGCCAGTAATGATGTAGAGCTCTCCAGTTTTGAGTAGAAGACAGGATATCCTGACTGGGGAGCATCCATTGTCTGGGCAGACTCCGTGGCCCAGTGACGGCCACTACCTTGCAAGCACTTCTGTCAGTGCTAACCAAAGCCCCTCTATAGACAGAGCCCATACAATCTCTGCTATTGACTGGACCAGACAAAAACAATCATAAACCAGGAGATCATTGAGACTGGAAGAAGATTACTCAACTACTCACACCTTGGTAGGCCTGTGCATGTAACATGAAGTCACAATCCCGTACACCTTCCCTCACTAAAGCAGCAGGAGCTCACAGCAGGCAGAGGCCTGGCCTGCTCAGGGGAGCTTTGCCTCACTCTGCTTAATGCATGAATTTAAATACTATTCAGTGCGTTTCCAAGACTACTTGGTGCGTACATGCTACTGAAAGCAAGCAGTCAAAATCATCATTTTGCAAAACATTAAATTTAATAAGATTGGCCCAAGTAGGCAGAACAGCAGTAGTGTCAGTCCTATAACAGGAACTGGAATTACCAATAGAGCTGCACATGAACATACAGAAGCGAACAGCCACAGGAAAGCTGAAGTCACAATGGACTTGGGCAGACAACCCGTATCTGCATTACAAACAAAGAATCCATTTCCACTAAGTTCTGTAGCCTTATAAACCCAGGAATGAAAGAGACCACCCTTTTTTCTTACAAGGACTGTGACTTTTTTTCTGTGTGAAAAAAATACAAAAATAAATTTAAGTACAGTACTGGCAGAAAAATTCTCCTACAATCTTGGAGGTATCAAATAAGCAACCATCACCTTGTAGCAGCACTCTCAATAAAAGAATTTAGTGAAGTTAAACCACAAACAGCCCTAAGTCATTCAACTGACCATAAAAAAGAATTATTGATTTTTTTCTGATTTACAGAATTCAAAGCACACCCCAAGTTTATTCCTACAAAGCCAATCCACCTGGAGAGCAGGGATGCCTCCAGATTTTAAGGAGGTTCAAGTACTAGGAACCTTCACAGGTCCCCCAAAGAACCAAGTCATTCAAGACATCTTAGAAAAGCTGTAGCTTCTAAAAGAAACCACTCCAGAAGTGTCAGTATCTCACCAACAAATCTCTCCCTTTTTCGTTGAGTGAATATACAAGTAATACATTTTTCCTCAAATGAAAATATAATAGCAGCTGACAGACTGATTATTACCTTTCCACACCTAGTGGACAGGACCGAGACAGTAAATCAGGATGAGCTAACATAAAATACCAACTTACTCAAAGCCAAATATTTGATGAAGCACACACAAATTGAAATATAATCAGACAAGAACCACCTGGGAAATCCTGCCCTATGTATCAATCATCTCCAAATAAAATCCTTCATACGTTTAAAAGAAAATATGCAAGTCAGCTAAGTAATACATTAGGACTCCAGTAGCATGCACATGGAACCACAGCATGTATGTGCTCATGCGCTAAGGACAGATGTAATATACTGGTGCAAGACCAGCAGAAAGCCATGAAGGATTGGAGCATCTGACATACAAGGAGAGCCTGAGAGAGCTGGGATAGCTTAGCCGGGAGGCAAGAAGGCTCGAGAAGGATCATGTCAATCCTTATAAATACCCGATGGGAAGGAGTAAAGATGAGTGAAGCAGACTTCCCACACTAACACACATGGAGATGGTCAAACAGAGAAACAAGTTGCACTTGTCTATAGAGGTTCATGGGTGGTGAGCCTATTTTGAGCAGAGGAAGTAGACAAGGCCATCTCTAGAGGTCCCATTTCACCTCAACCCACCTGCAATTCAATTGTGATGTCAATGCCATTTAACAGAACACTTGGACAGCTCTCTACATGTATCTTAACTGTAGATCAAGAAGGGGGAAAAGTAACATTTTAGACCATTTTTAAATGTATAGTGAGCATGTGATAAAGCTAAGAGGAGCTACTTTTTGGTAATTTGTTGGGAAAATTGAGGTTCAGAAGCCCAATTAGATGCTACTTTTACTCAGGAAGGAAAATAATGTACTCGAATAACACTGTGCTACAACACGTAAACTTATTTTAGGACAAAGTAACAAACAATGACCTTGGTCCACTGTAAGTCCCCTAGTGCCCAAAAGAAATACATTAACTGCATTAACCTTTTTTTCTGAACCATCTTTCTTAAAAGAATCCTTGTCAACTATGTGAAAAACTGTCTGCCCTGCCTCAATGCTTCCCTCACCTGCCACTGAGCACCCTCTGAAAAAGCAAGTTCCAGAACCCAGTTATGGAGGAGCCATCCCCACCATCCCCAGACACTGATCTTGATTCTGCAAGGTAACTTTGTGTCCCGTTGCTCATTGAGGTGCCAGTGCAAAAAGCCTCCCTGAAGCTGTCCATAAGATCAGCCTGAGCAGTGGCACAGAGGAAAGGAGCACGAGCAGACACATGGTCACGCACTCGGGTCAGGGGCTTGCTTCCAAGGCTTGGCTTTTGCCTGAGGGAGCACAACAGTCTTTTCAGAAGAAGAAAGGCATCCACGTCTTCTGAAAGGCATCCACATCCTCCAGTGAACCTCCTTCATTTCTGCTGTTAAAAAGGTTGCGTACAGTTCCTAACCCAAAGGAATTCCCTGAAGATTATTACAGCATCCTCTGGCACACAGCTTCAGTTAAACCATGATTTACCTCACCTGCTTTGCACACAGGGCTCTACAATGAAAGCAGAGTTGCATCCAAACCTTGACTTCTATGCTTTGGCTACAAAAGGCAACCAGGACAGGAGTTTAAGATACCAAGCTGTCACACACATTCTGGAGAACTCTGGCCTCAGCCCACCATTTCCAACAGGTGCTTTTTTGGGGACCACCAGTGGTTTCAACAGGCGTACCGCTTTCTAGAGAACTTCTCTCTGGAGATGATACGCACCGCTCGCTGTGCTTACGTAAAGCTTCTGCCAGGTAAGAGCGGTGGCTCTGATTTCATTCCACACATGTTCACGGGCATCAGTCAAGATTTCACCAAGCCTCCTAGGGAGCGGAGCATTCGCTATCTCTGGGAGAGACAAGGAGCCAGCCTGAGAGCATGCTGCACTCATTACTTTTCATTAGGAGACCTTGAAGCATTTCACAAATGCTAATTAAGCTCCCCCAGGCCCCCATGAGATGAAAAAGAAACATGCCACTTACACCAGATTTGAGACAGGGAAATGTGAAGTCACCCAGGGATATAAAACAAAATGGGGACAGAGCTGGGAACAGAAGACCTGGGCCTCCAGATCCCAAATCCCTGATCAAAACCTTACAAAATATTCACCTAGTCCCAGCCTCCCCAGGTGTCACACAATGTGGAAATCCCTGTGAGCATACGAGCACTGTGGAGGGAGCACGCTTCTCAATAGCATGATTTGAGTTCAATGTTTGAAAGGCTTCTTTGCCAGCAAGAAAACCTCAAGTTAGCTTTAAGGACAAGGTTTCATTTTCACCTGAGATTACAAAATACATGCACTGAGTCAGAGCTCTTTGGTTCTCCCAGAAAACCAGGGGCACAGAGGGCTGCAATACACTTAATTCCAAAAGGTTAATTACCAGCAAGGTATCACAAGAGACTGGGGGAGGGGAAGGCCTGGATTCATGTTCGTCTTCAAATACATTTTAAATCCTTTCCCTGTGTAATTATGCATATATTACAGTGTTCTTGCACTCGATTTGCCTCACCATAAAGTGAGGGTGTAAACATTTTCTCTTCCTCAATCTCTCTGGAATAAAAATTATCTGAAGAGAGGTGTCCTGGGGAACAGTACTCAATACAACAAATAATTCATCTGGATTTACTTCTTTTTTAAATACATTGAAATGGAAAGAAGGGAGCAGAGTCAATGCCAAGTTGTACATACGCAGCAGTTTGAATATGCAATTCCTGCCCTCATCACCTCGTGCTATCGCACTGCTGTGCCCTATGGGCACATGCTATCAGTAAACTGCAGTTCGACTTTCCAGGCCTCTGTCCTGTCCTGAGATCCCATAAAAAAAGAGTAGGTGCCAATTGCAAAGTCACCATTCTGGCATATCCCAAAAGCAACAGCCTTCATTTCCTTTGCAAATTAAGTAACAGTTGACACTAAATCCACAGCAGCAGAAGCGCACTCATCCCACCAGGCCTCTCCCAGCCCTGTATGACCAGCCCCAACTCCCACAGCACCGGGCTCTTCGCCACACGTTCTCTGCAGATGTCCTAGCAGGCAGAGGCACTGGGGGCTGGCTGGGACACACACAACATAAGCTGAAGCCTTGGAAAACCAAGCCCATGAGCAGACCACCCTGCAGCCCCCCACCACCAGAAGACCATCTGTGCTAGGCCTGCCCCTTCCTGAACCAGCGGCGTGGCACGGGGCCACCACAGCGCAGGCTTCCAGCTACCAAACGTACCACACTGAAGTTTTAAGACTGGATTCTTTAAGAAAAATCCCGTCCTAGATAAAGCTCTTTTACAACTGTTCTAATCAGTGAATTTTTCTTACCTTCTTACTCTTCTTAGCAGAGAGCTGTTGCAGGGAAGAGGAGAATTTAAAGAGGATTTCTAATAAATCCGTTCACCTTTACGGCCTCAGAACAGGCGCTAGTCTGCATATTTATTAGGCACACGTTGTGAGCACACAGGCACACACCTGCTGCCACAGCACAATAAATTTCTAGAACATAACAGCACAGAGGGGCATTACAGGAGGCACACTGGACACAGAAGGAACAAACGGCCACTAGATACGGCTTGTGAAGAAGAGAGCTGAATAAGGGTAATGAATTGAAAGCCTGAGGGTGTATAACGAAAGAAAAAGTTTGTCAAAATTCATACGTCCTCAACTGTGCAATAGAGTAAACAGAGAAAAATAAAAAAGGGAACGGAATTGAAGCTAGTTTTCTGAAGACGTGAATTCCCTGAAGCTGACTGATAAACAACAGTATTTCTCACCTCCTTTTTTCTTTAATGGGATTCAAATAATCAATTCACTTTAATTGTAACAGCACTATTTTCCCCACCCAAGCGAACAAAGCACAGGATGACCTTAATTGCATATAACAGGCTGTTTATGATTCAAACAAGTAAAAATGATTGCAGCACAAAGCATCATGTAATAAATACAATTACAGACAAACAGTCCTACAACATCAAACCGCAATTCATTCCAGTCCCGCTGGCTGTTCGGAGGTCAAGCCTAAGCCTCAAACACCATCCTGCACAACCCTCCTCCAGCACCTCACAGAGCAGTTGTTTGCACACCTCGCTGGACAAGTATCCGAACTTTTGCTCCTACATCTATCTTATAGGTTCTGGGGTGATACTGTACAGGAAAAGGGGAGCAGGGTATGGTGCAGACCAGCTCACTATTGCAAAGCAGCAGAAAAAAGCCCCTGCCCATGCACTCATGCAGTCCCAGAAGAGAAGCCCCCAAATTACTGCCCACCTCTGGCTGGCAATGGGCTTCCCCATCTCAAAGTAAGACTAAAACAGGATTAATGAAAACAGGATTTTTATTTATTTATTTTTAAATCAAGCTTTCTGAAGGTTATTAATTGCTCTAGCAGAAAGGTCATCCACAAAACCCTGCACCAACCCTTTTGTAGTTCTGACATTAAAGAAAAAAATTCCCTGGTCACATACTCTTTTCTGCCATGGGACCTTTTGATGTTCTGTGCAAAAGATGGATGGTACTTACTGAATGAGCAGCTATTCAATATTTTGTTTTATTCTTATTATTAGCTGCGTGACCACATGCATTATTTACTGCACACTACGCAAACTGATCTCTACGGAGATAATTATCAATTTCCTCTTGAATTTCTCCACAGCTATACAATTCCTATTCCCCCACAAACATTCACAAACACTCACCACCCAGCCCTATAGCACGATCTCCCACTGCTCCCTGCTTCAGTGATTTGGGATTAAGAGAAGAGATTAAGGGAAGGTTCCCGTTAATTCCATATTCCTCTTTTGAAGCACCCAGGGCTTTTCTTTCAGCATCCTCATCCTGCATCATTCCCACATATGGGAAACAGCAACCACTGATTTCAGCTGCAATTACCTTACATCTTCTTAACCCCTTCAGATATTAAAGTCCGTGTCTAACATCAGGCCCCGTTGGGATGACAGCCAGCGGCCACCTACCAAAACTGTGCTTTGAACAATTCACCCAGAATCATTTGGGAACTGACTTCTCACAAGTTGTGATCCTGACCCAAAGTCCAGTCCTGCCAGAAACTTATTGACCTCAGCAGATATTTAATCAGATGAACTGAAAACAATTGAGAAGCACTGGTGTTAACATCACCTTTTCCTTAGGACAGCTCCTCCACCTTTCCCTCTTCAATAGCTTTATAAGTTAGACATTTGGAGAAAAAAGCCTGCAGTGGATTAATCAATTTTTTTCTCAAGGAGTGCATTACTTTTTCTCCACAGAAGACAGTCAATTATTTTGTCCTGTCTCAATTAAAACGACTCAGGCAACAGGGTTTCCACCATCTCCTTTGGGATACAATTCTACAGCCGCATGGATCTGTGAAAAGATTTTCCTAATGCTCAAAGTAAATTATGCTCTTGTTTCAGTCTTATTCTATTACCCTTGGTGCACATTAAATAATTCCTCCTCCTTCCCTCTGAGGTGCTCTCCCTTTCACAGCTCAATTCTCAGTTGCAGGTCCAGAAGCTAAATATATTTAGACATTGTATACGTTTGCTCAAAAGGGAAGAAAATGTTGGTCACTTCTAGGTCCTCTCAATCCTCTGTCACTCTCAGGAATACAATTAATGCAAGGCAGGAAAGGAAATATTCCAGGCAGGAAAGGAAAAATCCCAAGCCTTTAGTGAAGGCAGAACATTTCACTTGCTGCACATGCAGTTCAAAAAGCGTACTCACTTCTAAAACAAGTCATGCTCGCACACAAATACACCATCGCCCATCAGCCCTCTCAAACTCTCAGCAGCACTCCCAGATTTCTCCCATCCAACTCAAAAGAGCTTTGTATACGTTTATGCCAGACCTGTACTGTGATTTTGCAAAATTTCAACTTCCCAAGGCTGGGGCTAAATTTCTGCCTGTGATTAACTTCAACCTGATGTTAACCCCCCAGTCTTTGCAGTTTTTAAGTTTACCATCACTAAGAAAAGCTTACAAAGGAACTACTCCTGAGCTTGTCCTGTCCTTTAACGAAGATTATATTCAAAGTCTGATCCTGGCAAGTAATCTTCCCGCCATCCCCTATCCTATGCCTACCATGTTACAGGTACGTTGCTATGCACCAAATTGCCCAGGCATTCATCTGCACCCTCCAGAGATGTTAAATGTTAACAGGAATCACACCAGGCCAGCAGGATGGGCTCCTTGCATCACCTCTTGCCAGCACATCTGTTCCATTTCACGTGCTTCAGGTCCCAAACACCTGCAAGGCACCCCGAAGCCAGTAACCACAGGGAAGGTATGAAGAACACAGGGAAAGTGAGCCCTGTCAATAGGTTTGTGTGTATTTAACGTGGCTGTCAATAAAAGACCATGAGGATCTTCTTAGAGGTGAAGGAAAAGGATTTATTTTCTTACCACAGGAGCTAGAGCACTTAGACATAGGCATAGGAACCACTAGAATGAAGAAAAAGTCTCCTAAAAAAGAGAGCAGGGAGTGATTTATTGTGGCTCACTGCTGAGTGACCTTCAGCCACCAAGACGTGGTCCCAAAGCATCACTTTTCAAACATTCTCAGAAATAACTCAGTATTATTGCTAGATGAGCATCAAAGCACAGGATTAAAACAGATGTCCGATGCTGCTACACCCAGCTTGTTAATTCTTTACCCTAAACACACAAAGAAATGTAAATAAGTTTACTGGAGAACAAAGCTTTCCGTGTGCCAAAAGTTTTTATTATTAAAATGATGAGAAGTAGAGACTACTTTAAAAGGGTTACTTTTCCTCTGCAAGTTCATTTAAGGACAATTAATTATACTTTCTTATTTTTGCAGGCTCTGGCCTTGGCAGTCTCCAGGGTTATCCCTGTGCCAACAGAGACAGCATTTGTTTATTTCCAAGCTTTCCGCTTCTCTGATTATTGCTACCACGTGCTGATATCTGTTAGTATAGAAACCATCTCCCATCTTTAAATCATATAAATATATATATATACTGTTTCTCTAGGAGACCCTATTTATAATAAATGCAATTTAATTGGGAAGCTGGAACATTGCTTCAACCATTATTTTCATACCAGAAATTCCTTTAAAAAGTATACATGAGGCTTCCTACGAGACTCATGAAACCTGTTATTTTGCACTAGATGACACAGACTGTCCCCCACACACACTCACGCTGGAGTGTTTGAACCTCCAGAACAGCAGAACGCTCACTTCAGAACAGCTCTTTTCCTTCAAATCAATTTAAAAAAAAAAAGTCAGGGTTTGGGTAGTTTGGTTGTTGGTGGTTTTTTGGAAGGAAACAGCAGCAAGGAACAAGCAGCTGCCTTCACCCTGCTGACGGGAGCGACGCCTCCCAGAAGTTCACCTCGGTTTGGCTGCTGCACATCATGGCTGACCGAGGTACCCGGACATAGCTGCTGGGGTACGGGCAGCAGCAGGGCAGTGTTTTAAGAAAACAAATGTCAGCCTTTGCCTTTTACATGCTTATCCTTTCTTGTTACTGAAATAAGCAGCGTGTGACCCTACCACGAGCACAGGAGCATTCACAGGAAGATCTCTGAAGTATCAGTCGAAGAGGAGTAACACCAGGGAAAGCTTGCTCCCGTCGTGTTTTAGGCTCTTAAAATGTCAGTGAGTGGCACGTGTAACAGTGAAATTCACACTTTCCTAAGCAAACGTGGAATTGGTTGTTAGTAAATTAAAGGTATTTGCATCAACAAATATCTGTGGTTTGTGAAGAGAAGCTCAAGCAGTTTGATAAAACACCCTACGCGGCTGAGGAAGGACAATAGAAGCCAGGCACTGCAGGCCATGTTTTGGCCTAAGGGCCAATAATCACAGCAACAAGCTCTCTACAGGTAACTTTAGCTGACAAACTTACTGCCATCACTCGTCTTCTTTCCACAACAGCCATGCTCTGGACCTATAAGCATCAGGAACAGCAGCCAACTTCTGAGCTGTAGCTGCTGTCTGCTCCCCCAGTCCCATCCCGTCAGGCTCCCCTCACCTTTCCCATTTCTTTTCTTGCTTTGTCCCTTCCTCTTCCCACTGCCATAGCCCCACCACTTCCATCACCTCCTTGGAGCGTCCCGCTGCCCCAAACATGTCAACGTCTCAGCTGCCACCCTCGCTGCTCCTATTTCTTCTGTTCTCTTACAACTTGGAGATGAAAGCCTTCTTCAGGGTACAACAAGGAGGCATTCGTGCCTCTGAAGCATTTAACACAGGTGGCTCTTCAGCTATTTCAGAGTTGTTACACAATAGAGCAATCAAATTAGGTTTAAAACAATAAAGAGAAGGAAAAAAGGACTGTCTGTTAAAGATGCTCACTGGGGGGACAAGCTGACAGCCACCTATCAAGGCTTCTAAGCATCCAAAGCACACAGGTCTTCCTGTGAGCCAGAAGGGCAGGCACATACACCGCTTGGGAACGGAGCAAGTCGCACAGACAGCATCGGGCACAAGCCCAGCCAGGTTTATACAGGTGCTGTTTAGTTCTTGGGAACAAAAACCAAAGCAGTACGAGTTCATGACACTAACTCACTGCAGTCAGCTGTGCAGTTTGTATGTACACAAGCACCTTGCTTTAACTTTGTTTTTGAAGATATAACTTCCATCCGCACGTTTGAAAACACACCAAGACGTGGCATTTCTCCACAAGAAACAACTGACTGTGGTGGAAACAGGTAACACTTCAGTTTCATCAGCAACTGCTTCTATTAGGGCATTTGATTTACACCTAAAAATACTGAATGAGATTTAGGCTGCTGGCACCACAGCGGGGACACGCTGACAGAAAATCCCTGTTCTGGAGAGGTGGGCCATCGAGTGCAGCACCTTCCACAGCACCTTCCATCTCGCTGACGGAAGTACTCCCCTGCTTACCTAGCAAGTCCTGCCATAATTCCAGCAAACATTCCTAGAAAGCCCCCCCTATAGCAGGCACATTCCATTGATCCCCTTCTTCCCCCAACTTTCAGCCGTTCTTCTGCTGGGTAGTGACAGCCCCCTGCTCTTTCACCAGACACTCATACCATCAGTTATCATCTTAAAGAAAGCTGCAGAGCACAGACACAATCCTCAGCTTGGTGCCTTCTCATTTAGAAGGAGCCCGAAAGTACTACACACACAGTCTCTGTATTTGCCTATTCAGACCCTTCTTTCCATTTGCAAAGCTGCTGCCCCCGTCCCCGAGGAGCTGACGCTCAGGGAACGAAGGCGCACAGCCACGGGTCCTTCCAGGAACAGGGCTGGATTCAACAAGTCACCAAAAGCACGTTTTGAGAACAGACCCGGTACAGCACAAAGGCCTGCTGCTGCTCAAGCAGGTAATAGCATTTTCTTCCCGTTTGAGAAGGGGGTGATGCCCACTAAGAGATGAATGCTGGCATACCTGGCAGTGCTGCGCTGCACAGTGCAGGACGAGATGAGCCTGGCACAGAGCTGTATGGGCACAGTCACCAACTCACAGCCCAGGGCTGCATCCCTGCAATCCAAAGTCACCCTTGGGATCAAAGCCAACGTAATGACAAGGCCATAAATGAAAAAAGCCCATGGTAAACTCCCCTGGTTTTGTTACGCAGGATGTGGAGACGTTTCAGCTAACCACAAGCTGCGATATTGGACACCGAGCGCTTCCAGCACACCATAGGCGGCACAGCTGAATAAAGACTGAATAAAGACGTTCGTGTAACTGGAGGCTGCTCAGGCTGCAGCACTGCTCGGTGCCCACACAACATCATCAGCTGTCAAACCCCACAGCCTGAGAGATCAGCTCAAGATTCAGGAAACAAGAGGCAGGTCCCACGCGCCCAGAGCTCACAAGCAGCTCGGGCAGGAACCACACACTTCAAACCATGGCACAGTTCCCCGAGCCCGCCTGAATTCCCACGCCCAGAGTCCCCGAGGTCTGTCTGGAGAAAGGAGGAAATCCAGCGGCTGCCCTTGGAGCGACTGACAAGGGCCAGTTAACAAAACAAGAAAGCCAGAGGAGGCCAAGCACTACGCACGCTCTTCCCGGGGTTTCTTGTCCCTTTGACTGGGGCTTGTTCACAGGTAGCTTACGCTCCCCGGAATTATGTCATCTTTAATTAACCATGGCTTTAAACAACGCTTACAGTCATCATCTCCGGAGGTCCTTCTTTCCTGTAACTGGCTGACCGCGCTGTCTCTCCTGGAAAATGCCGTGCCCTGCCAGCCAGCCTGCAAAGCATCCGACATCTCCGGACCACGGTGATGGATAGGAGGTATTTACCAGATATTAAAAAACAAGTGGGCCTGATTAAGTGATGTATAGTCTGATTAAGACATAGTAATCATCTCTCCTACCATGAAGATATATGATCTTTAGGGCCTGCATGCAGTAATGAACACCAGAAGCAATTGCTCACTGCGTTGTAGCAGCGTGCAGAGGGACAGGGCCAGGCGGTACGAAGCCTGTACAGATGCCGCGACTGAGCAAGTGATATCCAAAAGTTAGAGGCAACACAGGGCCAAGGAGGTCACAGGTCATAACAGAAGCTTTAAAAAAAGCAACTATCATCTAAATGAAGTAATACCCAAGCAGCGCTAGACAGCAAACAGGGAGCACACCAACAGCAGGAAATAAGAGAACTGGGAAACGTGCGTGCCACCAGAGACAAGCGACTCCTGTCCAAATACTGTGGCTTAAATGAGGCAAATAATACTGCTCCATAAAATGTTCAGAAACGCCATAAAAGCCAAGTACACCATCGTCTTCCCAGAAACAGCACCGCAGCAGCAGGAAGCATCAATCCAGGAGCTGCTCTCGGGGGAAGCGGAGCGCTCCGGTACCCCGAGGAGCCCGGGCTACGGCCCCCGCGGGTCGGTAACAGCGGGCGACCTCTGGGTGCTGCTGTGTAAATCCTCCGTGAGCGCAGCCTCGTCTGTCAGCACCCCTACAAGCACGTTTTAAAGCTTCAGCACATTGCAGCTGGGCGTTACAAGACACCGGGGAAGCACGCTGAAGTGGTTTCCGTAATAAATTAAGAAACCTCTTTAAAGGAGGTATGCTTTATACGCAGTCCCGCTGCTCATCACCCAAATACCATGGGTTTTGATGAATGCCAGCTAAGCTTCAGGATTTCTACAGCAAAACGGGAGTGCTGCTATTCCTATTGCTCACAGGAGCAGGCAAACCCACATACACCCCCACCACGCTTCGGTAGCTGCATTTCAGACATCTCTGCTCTTTTTTCGGAGGTTTCTGTTAAGTCAGCCTCAGATCTGCTCGTTGCCAAAATATTTGAACTCGGGTGCTAACGTTCCACACCTCTCCATTTTACGCTCAGCACTTCCCATTGAGGCACAGAACAATGCCTGCCAATACATATCAGTGTACCTCATTTATAAAATTATAATGGAAGTTACCAGCCGCAGAACAACTATTATGATAAATAACGAGCTTGAGGAAAATCAACACAGAGAATCGGCGGCACAGGAATCCTACGCTGAACGCCGCTCACGAGGACTGCCAGTGCAACGCTGAACAGATCGGTGTTTTTTCTCCACTTCACTGGATTTTATATACAAGAGTAGTTGTTCCCGTAAGAAACAGCCCTTGTTCCTATTTTTTTTTTGAGGTTCACGAAGCCTCAGACCTACATCTTTCCCACTATACAGGTTTCCATGGTAACAGATGGCGGTGCCTTCTAAAAAAATACTATTATGTTCTAGAGAAAGTATCCCGAGTCGTTCCCTTAATACTGCTGAGAGCTGGAGCACGTGGGCCTGCACAGGGAGCATTAGAGACTCTGAAAAAGTCCAATTAAGCAAGGAAAGCGGGGCTGAGGGGCTTCCAGAAGGGTGGGTGCTAAAGAAGAGCTCTGGCTGTAAGAGAACCAGGAACCTGTTTGTAAGGAAACTCGGCCGCGCAAACGCCTCGGCGCTCCGTGACCTTCACAGCCGCTGCGGAAACAGGCCGATCCACAACATCACCTTCTTAATCATAATTGTTAGAAAACAAATCAAGGCAGCCAGGAATGAAAAATAAAGTTGAAGCGTAGTGCTAACGGTTCCCCAGAGGGAGCAAAAAGTGATTATTGAGTTAAACGGCTGCGCTGTTAACAATTGCCACACACGGGAGCTTACTCAAAGACCCGTTTTTCACTGCCAATTTACCAACAGCAAAAATCCACCACCAAATGAACTCGTAGGAAATAAATTAATTTTCCTCAAAACAAAAAATTCATCCCCCCTCTTCCCCTGCCAAACCGGGCGTAACGAACCAACCGCCCCAGCCTGGCGAGGCGCAGCAGCCTGCAGGCGGCCGGCCGCACGCCCGAGCAGCCCGGAGCTCTCCCACAGCCACACAAGCGGCAGGAAAAAAGAAATAAAATTAAAATCAACACTGACATCGGAAGAAAACCAAGCATCCAAGCTGTCTGGTGCGTGGGTGAACAGTCCCCGTGTAAACCCACCGTCCCACTGCCCCCCGTGTCTTTTGGGGCTGGGAATGACTTGGGTCTGTTTCTCCGCTCTCTGGCATGGAAAACACACGAGAGGCTGGAGCGAAGCGCCCAGCCACCACAAGAATATTCCACGCACTCCGTGGGAGAAATGCCGCACACGTGCTGGCAGCAAACAGCATTTCCCTCTCAGCCAAGTGCCTTTATTTCTGTGATCTTCAGGAATCGGCAGTTATTAGGACTGCCTGGTGCTACTTCTGCTTATTCTAAGGAGCAGCAGAGGAATTAAACCTGCACCTGACCCTAAAGCTAACAAAAGTTTAGAATTAAAAGCATGCCTCTGCTTATAAATACCGACAGAGCCCGCGTGCAACTGAGAGCAATTGCTGGGGAAAGTTATAAATAGAGCAAAAGCGACATTACATAAGGAAATAAATGCGAACCAGCTCCCTCGGTATGAAACTAGACACTCCAAGCAAGCAGCCATCAGCAGGCTGCCGTCGCTTTAGAATATTTCTGGTTTCGTATGTCGTGGGTAACACGAAGAAACTGGGCGAGTCGGGCAGGAATTTAACACTGGTTTGCCTCGACTCGTGGCTTTGCTACCTGTTAACCCAGCTGCCAGGTAAGGAAATAAACTCAAAGAACAGCCAACTTCTTGCACAATGGTTTTGCGGGATGTTGGACACAAGGCTGCTGAACGAACGGATTAGGCTTCGGGGGAAAAACACGACCAGGAGAGTGGAAGCATCTGCATCCTAATCTTATGGAGACAGCACCACCCCATGGACGATGCGGGGACGCGCTCGTGGCTTCCCTGCTGGGGACCCGACAAACTTCACCCAAATTTCGGAGACGAAGCGCCTCTGAGCAGCTTTTTGGGTTTTTAAACCGCAAAACTCCTGACTCTACGGACAGAGCAGGGACGGCCGCACGTAACGCCAGACTCGCGGCCTACGAGGAGGGAAGTTTCATTTGGCTTCACTCACACGAGCAGCTCAGAAAGACTGAAATAAGCTGCCCTCGTTCTGAATGGTAAGGAAGCGCACTGGAATAGGAGGCAGGTGGTATTAACGATGAGGAGATCTCACAGTCACTATTGCCGCTGAACTGGCGATGGAAAACATTTAACGGCCTTCTGAAAACAGGGATTTGCCAGGTCTTTAAGTTCACGTGTGTTTAGCTCATATTACATTAGTTTCCCTCAGACTGCTTCTTCCCCCTCAGAAGTTTCCCATTTTCACAGATCAGCCTTTTTCCCAAGCATCTGGCTAAGCAATTTATCAAAACCCAAGGATCTAAACTCAACTGATATGGCAAGCATCAAGAAGACACAAACGCGGTTGGAAGAGGAAGAAGGATAGCTCCACGGATTGCTTACTCAGTGAAGCAGCTATTTAACTAGGTTAGACTTCCCAGCCTCTCGAATAAATCAGCAGACCCGTGCGTCTGCCCAGCGGCACACACAGGGCTGTGGTTTCCCAACCCGTGCCGACCGGTGACGGCGGCCCCTCCGCCTGCTGGCCCCCCAACACCAAACTTTTTTGGCCAGACCGCACTGGAGGTATTTGAAGGCATGCACAGAGCTGGCTGCGTGCTCGGCATCTGCTGCCCTGTTCCAAAGCAGCAACACAAAGTCGTGGGGGCTCCCCGCGTCCGAAGCGCGATCCATCGCTGCTGGAGATGAAGCGGGCTCCGGCGTGCTGCAGGCGGGGAAGCGAGCCTCGAGCACAGACTGCTCGCTACCAAGCAACATGGCACGGGGAGGGCTGGATTCCGTTAAATGTACAGGCAGGAAAGGTTTTGACCAAAACTTAGCTAAAAACAGCAAGCCGGAGGAGCAGGGCGCGACAACTAGTTTCTAACAGAACGAAAAAACAGGGAGAAAATTCCGTATGGGAAGAACCAAGGGAAGCCCAGAACCAGGCGGATCGCCGCTTTCACCCACGAAATGGCACGGGGGGGACAAACCTCGCACCTCGCAGCAACGCGAGCTGTGCCCGCAGGAGCCGGGGGGGCCCAAACCTCCGGGCTGGGGCCGGGGCCGGGCCGAGCAACCCCGCAGAAAGTTGCCGGGGCCGCGGGAGGCAGGGAAGGAGCCGTCGGGGAACTTGGGGAGAGGAGAGGCTGCCCGACGAGGAGGAGGAGGAAGGCAGCGGCTGCTCCCTCGCCAGGCTCCCGTGAAAACGGACTGGGAGGGCTGGGGGGCCGGGAGCGGGGCTGATGCTGCCCCCGAACAGACAGACACACGGACGCAACTTCCCGAGCTGCCCCCCCGGACACCGCCGCGACCCCAGCACGGAGCGGGGGGAGCTCGCCCCGAGGCTGCCCAGGGCCAACCCTGCGCGAATTAAAAAAGGTGGAGCAGCAGCCCCCGGGCCCCTCACCTGCGAAGCCCTGTCCCTCCGCCTTGGGCAGGAGCTGCAGCAGGAGGAGGATCGCGGCGACTCCGGGCATCCTTCCGCGGGCTTCACCTGCCCCCCCCGGGGCCGCCGAGCCGCCGCCGCCCGCCCCGCATCCCCCGCACCGGCGGCCCCGGCAGCCGGAGCCGCGGCGCTGCTCGGAGGAGCCGCCGGAGTGGCGGCGGGAGGAGGCGCGGGGAGCGGCCGGGAGGCGGGCAGGGGGCGGGGGGCTCCCCCCGAGCCGCCGCAGAGCCGGCCCCGCCGCGCCGGGGGCAGCGGGCAGGCACCCGGAGCCCCCCCCCC
>CM021784.1:4264099-4403104 GCA_011076525.1 Nettapus auritus
CCTGTTCTTCCCCCCTTTTCCGCTCTGTTCCTATTTTCCCCCCTATTTCCCCTCCTTTTTCCTATTTTTCCCTTTTCCTTCCACTCCCCTTATCCCTATTTTCTCCCCCTTTTCCTATTTTTCCTCCTCTTTCTCCTATTTTTTTTTAACCCAAGCCCAGCTGCACGCACAAAACCCTGCTCTGGGCAGCGGCCGAGCTGCGGGGTCCTGCCCCTGCCCCCAAATCGGTGGGGGCCACATCCACCACGGCTGGGGGTACAACCGCCCCCCACTAAAGCCGGGCCCCGAGGCGCTGCGGGTCGCAGGGAGCCCCTTGTCAGCAGCGGCTCACTCGACATTCAGGGCTGAAAAGAGTAATTTCCATCATTATTCACTTTCAGGAGAGTTAACGGCTAAATACCAAGCCACGCCATGTACCGCCGTGCTCCGAGGCTTTGTACCCGGGCAGGGACACAATCTGGAGCAAAACGCTAAGAATTGCTTTCCACGGGCAACTTCTTCCCCCAAAAAACCTGCCTGGTAAGCACAAAAATCAGGACACATCCATAGCACTCAGCCACCTGAGCTCGGATTTGCACGGCGAGGGGAGAGCGATGGCCACCTCGCCCAGGATAAAGCGCCTCTTTAATCATCAGCACAACAGGAGATTATTTCCGACAGCAATTCAACTTCCCAAAGAAATTCCAGCGCTGCTAGGTAGGCTTTTTTCCCCCGACTACTTGAGGTTTAATAGAACACTGCTTCCTCATTAAATGTAATGCTGCTCTCGGGGCAGTTCCATCTCCCCTCTCCCCGTGCCTCCTCTGCTCTTTCCTCCCCCTCCTCTCTCGCCCTCCGGCCTCCCTGGGCAGCCCGCAGCGGGCATCCCACCGCCCGGCACCCCCAGCTCCCTGCTCACGGGGCTGTTTGGGGGAGCAGGGAGCTGTGTCCGCCGGCAGGACCCAGCCAGCAGTGCTGGGACCAGCACACAGGCTCCTCGTCGGCTGGGAGAGCTCCTCTGAGCTCTTAGGGCTCTGTGCGGGAGCACCACGACGTGCTGCCGGGTCCAGGCCCAGTCCCTGCCCCGGGCAGGCGGCTGGGGCAGGGCGCTGCAGCCCGCTCCTGGGCCCTGCGGGCTGAGCAGCGCGGCCACGGCACCCTGCAGCTGCAGGAGGGGGCACCTGCACACCAAGCACTTGCCCGGCTGCCCCGCTAACCAGCTCACCCATAACAGGTAGAGAAGACTCCAAAACCACCACAGCATCGTTCGGGTGAGGTTTTAGCGCTGCAAGGTGTCAAGGTTGGCATTTTGGAGTCCCTGTTAAAGCATTTCACGTCACGGCCCTGGTCGGGTCAGGTGAGAGCAGCTCCCTGGCAGCCAAACCCCACCGAACGGAGCCCTCAGAAGCTGCCGCTGCCCCACCTGCTCCCCAGAGGGAAGCAGCAGCCACCAGCACAAGTAACCTCGAGGCCAGAGCACCACCAGGGCTGGCACCTGAATCCCAGAATATGTTTCTTGCCAAAGTGCACGGCACGACTTCCATTGGTGCGACCTTCCTTTTGGAGAGCCAGCAAGAAGGCCTACAAAGAGATGAATTTACAAAGAGATGGGTTTCCTCTTCAGAGGGCTCACTTGTTCTGCAGTGAGCTGTTTATTCCCCCTCTCGGCAAGAGGGAAGAGAGGAGCTCCCCTGCCCACAGGAGCTCCATGGCCGCAGGGTGAGGGCCTCACGCACCCTGCCCGCGGGCAGGACCGCCGCTCCTCCACACAGTACAGACAGACAGGGGGCACGAGGAGCGCAGGTACCAGTTATTTCACAGTCACACAGCAGTAGAAACAGACGCAGAGCTAAGTTTCACTAGCATCGAGCACCCCACTGAGGTAGGGGTTTGAAAGGTCCGAGCATCCTGCTCATAACCACGTCCCCACCAGCCCAGAGAAGCCCTCCCCCACTGAAATGCAGTCCGTTCTGTAGGTGTCAGCATCACTTCAGAAATTATGGCGTGCCACTGTCTTCTGCTGAGTAAACGGGACAACCCCATAAACAAGTACGGATAAAGGGAAAGCAGAGCACAGAGCAGAGGGACAAGGAGATGGAAAATGTCTCAGCTAAGTCACAGAAAGGATCCAGGCAGTCAACCAGGGGTGAGGGGGAACTGTGGAACAGGCTCTCAAAGTGCTAAGAACACAGCTGCCAACCGCGGACGTGATGTTTAGAGTTGAAGAAAACAGGATCAGGAGGAAACCTGCAGAAAGCAACCCTAAATCAAGCGATCCCCACTTGTCTCCACAGAAATTCAAGCAGCAGCACAAGCAAGCCTGCAACGTGCTCAGAACAACAGCTCCACGAACTGACTGATTTACTGATGTCCAAGAGCTTAGGGAGTAGAAAGCAGAGAAGCTTAAAACTTCTTCCAAGGAGAGGTGCAGAGGTGTTAACCCCAGAATAGCGTGCATCACAAGCGATGTAAAGGCACCAGAAGACTGGATCCTCACCTCTACAATTAGTAACCAGAAAGGTTAGAAATGAACAGCCTACAGGGGTCTGGGGAAAGGACTGTTTGGGAGGGACAGCCATGTCTCAAACACCAAAAAGTGCAAAGGAAGAATTTAGGCTGAGTTAAACACCTTATAAAAGGCTTGTCTGAACACAAATCCACTTTCTTGTGAGAAAGAAAAATGAAGAACAAGAGAAGATGCAAGCTGATTGCAGGAGAGCCAGGATAAAGTGAAGTTACGCAGATATTAGCACAAAAGAGCCAAGGCCCGGTATGAATATTTCAGTTTGATTCCTGTTCATTACGATGCTGAGCCAGTACCAGCCTAATTGCAGAAGAGCAGACGCAGTGCCCATACTGAGCGAGGCAAAGGGACGCGGCCAGTAACGGAGCCACGCGCCTCCAGCAGCATCCAAGGGCCTTGGCAGGAAGCATTATGAAGGAATAAAGTTGAGCTCCACAAAATGGGTTAAAATACAAGGATCACATGGAAATTAAGCAAATCAACCCCCCACCCCCCAAATTAAACGGGTAATTTTGTAAATACAAGTGTGATCAGGTCACTTTTACCGAGATTTTACCCAAGTGTCGGATGGAACGGCACAGAGAAAAACCAGCCTTACTCCAGAAAACAAAGGCAGCGAGGAACTGCCCTGACAGAAAGGCAGCAAGCAGTCTCACGGATGTATGGTTAACATTAGGGTTCCTGTAAGAGTCTTGTTAAGGTTTAATTTTTAGATTAATAACACTGGTTGTCTTCCAATGAAGTGTACTGATGACAGTCAACAACCATCAGTAAGGCAAGAGGACTGTAATAGGCTTCAAGGCAAGGACTGTGTCTTTGAGGGCTGGATGTAGGGGGATGAAATCCAGCCATAAAATAAAAAAAAAGTTGCATTACTGCAGATCAGCAATGATAAAACATGCTGCAGACCAGGGATATATCCCTTTAAAAGGCACACTAAGTAGTTTACAGCCCTGTTTGAAGCTTAGGGGTTCACTCGGCTACGACAATGGTTTGACAAATCAAACAAACCAGGGACAAGCTGTGCTCCAAAACCGACACTAAGCTGCAATTAGCACACATGATGATATACGTACACATATAAGCGGTGGCCTTTGCAGCTATTGCAGAGAAAAGCTTACAAAATGGTCTCCCTAAATCTTTCTGAGATAGCGTCCTATGTGACACTATCTTGTAAAAATAGCAAAGAGGAGCTCTAATTCCACCCTGGGTGTACGTTAGCATCACTTATTTTACTGTTACTAGCAATCCAAGCAAGGTCTCAAGTGGCTTAAAAAAGAAAACATTAACATAAGTTCTAAAGTTTTCTTGAGCCTGTCGCTTGAGGCTTCTTGACTCCACAAAACTGTTCCCTTCCTGTGCCAGATAAGAAAATGTAATCCTTGGTTTTACTCACCTGCGAACGATACAACCCGCCCCCGGAAAACAAAGTGCTGAACACCTGGAAGCACTGCCACGTTTTGACATTAAATGCATTCAACCCCCAAGAAAAAAAAATAAAAAATAAAAAATCTTCTCACGGGCTTGAATCAATATACGTTTTTTAAATATTTAACAAACAAATTAGCCTTTAAGTATCCTGGTCTGCTGCCAGGTTAAAAGCAGAAGCGTGTCCCCTGCAGCATCCCTCCTGCCTCCAGCAGGCAGCCGGCTCAGGCAGCGGCCAGGCTGCTGCTGCCCCCCATAGACAACACAGCTCCTCAGTCAGAGGAACGCTCCGCAACCTGTGCTGCTTTTAAGGACAGGAAAACACCGTTCTGCAGTTCAACGTACTTCTTTGGTGATGCACTGGACACAAAAACACGCCTGAAACCCCAATACCTGGGCACAGGCAGAGTCCCAGAGACGCCCGAGGAGCTTTGTTCCACATCCACATCACCTCCCCCACCAGAGCACAAAAATCCTCCTCTCCCTCAATAAGGCAGATGCGATGCCTGGTACACAATCAGCCTAATCCAGTTTGGAAAGCATCTTTTCCTCCCCTAGGGCAAGAATTACACATACAAATTTACAAACACGCCCCCCGTGCGGCTTTCTGCACAGAACTGTTACATCTCGTAGCAGTCAGCCAGAAGCACGGGTGAGAGCAGCAGGTAAAGCTCCCATAGCTCAAGGGGCAACCTGAAGTTTCCATTTCCTTCCATCATACCCCATAAATCTGGGTTCTCTGCTAGGTTTTGGCTGTCACAGGTGCGTGGGAGGGCACTGAATAAAGGAAACCAGGAGAACAGCACAAGGTGTTGTGTCACTTCCAACTTCAACCCCTCTGTCCTTCCAATTTAAAGTTATTATTAAAAACCATCTCCAGCACTGTCTCCAACCCTCTGTGTTACACGTGCCCATGCAGGCAGCCCACCCCATGTTACAGAGGAGCTAGCGGCAGGCTAAACTCCGCTATTACCGGGGAGGAGACCCCTGCCCAGCTGCCTGTACCCTTCAGGTGTTAACTTGGTGGGAAGGAAAAACAGATGATGCATCAGCATTTCTGTAGATCTGTGTGCATAAATACAGACCCCAGCTGTCTTTTTTAATCTGGTTTCATGATGAAATCATTAATCGATGTCAGACACATGGGCATTGATCTCTTATGCCTCATCCTCATTAAGTTTCTTCCTTTCTGAAGAGAAAAAAACCTGAACTGCCCACCATCAATTATTCACAAATACAAGTTCACCTTTACACTAACACAATGACACTTTCCAGGAAATGCCAAAGCAGCCCGGACGTAGCAGTTTATCTTGACAATGGCCGTATCATGGAAAAGCAATATATTAAATAATGCAGGCAGACAAGCAAGCAGAAAGGGACGGCAAAGCAGCAGCGCTGAAAATGTCAAACAGCCCAACAGCTCTTCCCCATTAGCTGGGGATTTTGTACCTGGACCCTTCCTGCATTATACAGGGGGACCAGGGGCTTCAGTGCTGGTGTCCTCTGCTAAGTGTCTTTGCAAATGAAGCACCTGTTTGAGACTGCAGCTCAAAAATTTAGAGATAATGAAAGTGCAAAGACAGCTGTAATGCACACTAATTGGTCTGGTGTCTGCCGCTTACTCGTGGGCTGCTTTTGGAGGGCTGAACCGCAGAGAAGACAGCACCTGGGTCTCTGCCCTGCCTGCTGACGCCAGGGGGATGAGACCCTGTGTGGGGAGAGGCGATATTCCCTCTGAACACCTGAATGCACTCAGTGGAGGAAGCTCATTGCATGCAGGTCCAGGTAACAGGGACAGAGAAGTCAGAGCCAGCCAAAAGGGAGCCCCCGTCAGCAGCGCAGCTCAGGGACCGTGGAGGACAGAAGCAGACGCACAGCCAGGCACGGGGGGATCCGGCACCAAGCACCCAGCATGGATGCTGCAGCGCTTGCAGGAAGCCACTGAGCTTGCTGAAAGCAAACCCGGAGGACAAGGCTGACAATGAGGGAACAGGGTGGGCAGGGAGAGATGTGCTTACCTAACTTTTGTTAAACCAACACTTTCCAGGTGAGCAAATTCCCAGTATTTTAGTAAGTCCAATATTCCAGACCTACTAACAGTGCTTCCACGGTAAAGAACAAAGACGAGGGATGCTGGTGTCATTACTGCCATCTTCTGACTCAGTAGTACCTCGAGCATATTTTTCTCCTTAAAATATTTTTCCAGCAATTGTTATTTTTAGCAGTTTTCAGAAGCACTGCACAGGTACAGCTCATGCTCTACCGGGATCTCGCTGCGTGCACATGCTGTGATGCCTTCCGAGCACCAGTCCTTAACATTGCTCCTTTTTCCCATTAAAATCCTCCACGAAGGTTACATTTGATGCAAAGTTTTCTTGTATTAACGCTGAAATAGGGATCTGGATTGCATAGGGATCACCAGCACAGTTACATTTTTTCCACATAATTTTCCAGAGGATGCTGCCAGCAGATGGGGAAGCAGGTGCCTTTTGGTTAAATCACAGGGTACGGGAACAGCTCCTCCAGGTAGGGCACAGATCTGTTGCTCATCTCCAGGAATAGATACCAAGTTCGTCAGCCATAAGGAAGGGAAGCCAAGCGGCTGCATTCCAGCTAAGACTACCCCAGTGGTTTCTGGAGCGCTCTGTTAACCAGCATTTCTAAAAGTTTCTGGTCAAGGTACTTCGAGATCACTTAAATTCGGTAAAGTGATCTTAGTTCAGTTCAGATGCAACCTCTCTGCTTTTGGGAGCTTTCTTCCCCCAGATACAACGACCAACCTCACTGCCATAGCAGGGGTAAGTAACAGAACTGGGGCAATCACATGAGCAGCCCTGGATCAAACCAGGTTCCCTGCCCAGTACAGGTTTTTACCCTTCACCACAGACCTTTTTCTCTGAAATAAAAACTTTTCCTAACCCTTGTGCTTCAGCCTCGCATCTAGACATGGCATTAGTCCATCTCTATACCAATGGGGGTTCTGCGTAGGAAAAGGTGAAAGAATAAGCCACGCTCAGACACTGCTCTCTTGGAGACAATGGAGAGACAATAAATACCCCATTTACGGGGAAAAATCGGCCTGCTGAGGTCCCTCTGTACTCAGCTCTGGTGAGGACGCACCTCAAATACTGTGTTCAGTTTTGGGCCCCTCGCTACAAGAAGGACATGGAGGTGCTTGAGCGAGTCCAGAGAAGAGCGACGAAGCTGGTGAAGGGTCTGGAGAACAAGTCTTACGAGGAGCGGCTGAGGGAGCTGGGATTGTTCAGCCTGGAGAAGAGGAGGCTCAGGGGTGACCTTATCGCTCTCTACAGGTACCTCAAAGGAGGCTGTAGCGAGGTGGGGTTGGTCTTTTCTCCTACATGCCTGGTGACAGGACGAGGGGAATGGGCTTAAGTTGTGCCAGGGGAGGTTTAGGTTGGATATTGGGAAGAACTTCTTTACCGAAAGGGTTGTTAGACATTGGAACGCGCTGCCCAGGGAAGTGGTGGAGTCACCATCCCTGGAGGTCTTTAAAAGTCGTTTAGATGTAGAGCTTAGGGATATGGTTTAGTGAGGACTGTTAGTGTTAGGTCAGAGGTTGGACTCAGTGTTCTTGTAGGTCTCTTCCAACCTAGACGATCCTGTACTTTGTCACATCTGTCCTGGAAATAGGGGCTTCTCTGGCACAGAAACCCCGTGGATACAATGCTAAGGGTAACGGGCCCATCAGGAGCAGCCCCAGTAAGCGATCAGTAATTAACGTGAGGTCTGCCAGAGGGTGACAGGGCAGCCAACACTTCTGTCCCCACTCACTGAGCGTTCACACTCACAGCTCTAAGTCACACCCTGCTGCACCAATAAAGCCAAACAGCTCCTCCTTAGGAGCCCAGTAATCGAGTAGGAAGAATATTGGGTGATATTGTGGCCAAAGCTTATTAGGAAGAAAAAAAGGCTCAAGCAGAAATACGAAGGATGATAAGAATTCCACTTATTGTAACTCCCAGCAGCAAATCAGTTGATAACCTGTGTTTATTAAATTTATACTCTACATCTACATGTATTTTCCAGTTACCCTGGTACTAACACTACTTCTGCTGTTTCTTTTATCTTTCTCTTTCCTTCTAACCCTAAAAATCAAGGTAAAGGAACCAATGACTACAGCAGATTTGACTCTAGCTAGCATTATCTGGAAGTTTATCCCCCCAACACATTAAAACGAGTATGATGAATCACAGCCTGCTCCTGTACTGCCTCCCCCACCCAGAAATCACAAAATCCCATTGACTCCATGAGGTATATCCAGACTCTATATCCAGATTCCCCACGGCATTTTGCACAAATTCGCAATTCAGCTAAAAAACAACATTAAAGACCATTTAATTGGTGAAGAACAAAGGTCAGTGAACTCCTAACAACTCCACCTCACCGAGTTTATAAAAGCAAGGTTTGCCAGAACAGGGCAGAGAAGCAGCAAACTCTCAGCACTTCATGAATGTGAACCTTCAGCAGGTTTTCCACTTCCATTCTGCAGAAAAAAGCAGTACCCGTCGCTGCACCACAAAAGTGATCAACATAAAGAGCTCTCTGTGAGAAGACCTAGAGCACTAGTGAAAGAGAGAAGTTATTCTAAAACTACACAGTTGTGTTCTACTCGATGATGAGTGTTAGCCCATAGTTAATCACAGACTGATTATTTTCGTATAGGCTGTAGCTGAGGGACCCGAACCCACACAAAAGAAAGCCGAGTACTCACAGGAGGTGTAAACCTTTCCTTCTGCACAGCATGCTCAGTGCTAATCCCCAAAATATGCTGATGAATTGTGACTAAAGGGTCGTATCTATTGCATGCTCAGTCAGGAACGCAAAGAAGCGCATAGCAAATGGTGTCAGAAACTTGAAATAAATCTTTGAGCACCTGTTTTCACAATGAATTGCTTACAAAGCTCATCTAAGACAAGCTGTAGAGAAATGCAAGCAAGCAACGATCAAGTATTTGTTAGGAATACAGCAGCACAACGTAGCATGAACTTTATCAAGTATTCAGAAAATATAAAAAATAGAATTACTCTATCTTCATCTCCTGCCCCTCAAAAATGGCTAGAGTAAGACATAGCAAGTACTCATCAGGGTTCGTTAAGGCCGTATTTTCCCCACAGTGCTGCAGCAGTCATTAGGAGAGACAAACGGTATCACACAACAAAGCTTTATTACTTTGGAAAACAAAAGGAATAACTTTTTCACACCAATAATGTGCCAGAAAAGAAGTGCATAGAACTCAAAAAACACCCGTCCTTTCTTTAACTAATTCTTAATTTAACCTCAGCTGCTTTGACCGTCCCACCCCTTGGCACAGCCCACCTAAGGAGGTCTGGCTGAGGACAGCCAGCCACCACACAGGAAACCTCAGGAGCAGCACAAGGTAGGAGCCCCAGCTCCTCAAGTTACACATGTTCTTGACCTCCCCCCTCAAGTTACTGTTCTTGATCTGCCCCCTCTGAGTGTCTGAAACCCTCTATAACCAACTCAACCAAACACCTTTCCAGTGGCCAACCTGCTTCGGCTGCTCAGACCTGAAGGAAGCAGACAAGGTCTGGTCCCTGGTTCTGTCTTCCTGTTCCTCTGCAGGCTGTAACCTGGGCTCCCCCAGTCACCAGCACTAGAGGATGTTCTACAGCGAGGGCAGAACAAAGGGGCCTTGGCTTGTTATGAGCCTGTATCTCCCCCAAAGTCCTTTAGCTATTCTAATTACAGCTTTTAAAAATAAAGCTGAAATACAGCTATATGCAGGCAGCTGAAGTCAAGGAGTGTCATCCCACACAACAGACCAGCGAATACAGCCTGGCATCAGGCATTGTACCCAGCCCAGCAGAAAAAGACACTTATATTTTGAGGCTGGACTTCATAAAACTATTAAAAGAGCTGCCCATTTCAGATAAACATGTGAATGAATTTAGCTTCTCAGCTTCCTAAGCAATCAAGTGTCTTTGCCTTAGTAAGTGCTTGTAAAGCAATCAAGAACTGACACAATAACCAAATGTTTCCCTAATGCTAATTATGATTCTTCAGAAAAAAACTACTCTAATGCTAATTTTCTACTTGAAAGCCAGTCTTGCTAGTTATTAGATATTCTCCTTGCTATCGCTATCAGTAAATTATTAAACAGCTGACCAGGCTTTGTTTTAAAATGATTCTCTTATGAAGCTCCCTAATATATTTACCATGAATACTGAATGATTCTGAGGCCTCTGAGGACACATGAATGATTTCTATTTACTACCTTTAGCAAAAAGCTTGTGTAATTAGCAGCAGGAATTTCACTTGAATCACTCAAAGCTACTAGTGATACCTCCAGTTCACTTGTATAGGGTCTCAAAGAATAAGAGAACAAAAGCTCTAAGCTTTTAATGGGAGCAAACATTTCAGCCTGGGAAGTCACTAAGTGGCCGTGCACTCAGATGTGTGAAGAATCAGTCCCCTACCAGGAGCAAGGAAGGAGCTCCATAAGCAGAAAGCATCAGCCTTATCACCCAACAGAGTTTTACTGAGTTCCCTATAAAAGCATCTAACCTCGCTCTCAGCCCTCCCGCTACCAGGCTGTATGCCTGTTGTACTCCCACTCAAATTAAGCATACAAATTCCTCTGGTTATATACATGACATAGGCATACCTACAGGGCTTTTTTAAAGCTGCTTTTTCAGCCAGCATCCTTTTGCACACACTCAAGCACCTACCTTTCTAATAACCCCGCTAACCAGAGCGGCATTGTTATCTCCCTTTTACAGATGTCAGATGGACAGAGGTCAAGTTCTTCCTGCACACAGACGAGGTATGCAGCAGAACTAGGATTAAAAACTATAATCATTAGTGCTATTACAATGCCATCAGTATCCTCATGGGCTTATGGGCCACAGTAGTCAAACAAAAACCAAGGAATGAAAACAGCAAACAATCCTAGTTCCTTTTCCAGAAGCCCAGCCTGCAGTAAGCACACAATATACAGAAATGTTTCAATTGTTTGTTTACAGCAGCCACAAACAGATGGGCTTTCCATGCATCTGAGTCATTTCACAGGACAGATGCATGCAGCAATCTCACCACTTTCCGAAAGCAGCTCGTTGCAGTGATTTCTTACTTGGGGTTTCTTCTTGTGCTGTTGGTTAGCTGCAACCCACACAGATCATCCAGGGCAATCCTGCCTGCAGCTGACAGTCACGCTGCGTAACGAGCTGGAGTGCCACAATTGGGGTACTGTTAACACCGAGCAGCATTCCCTTAAAACAGCCACTTTTCAGGCATGCATCTTCTAAATCTCATGAAAGAAAAGTCGTGTCATGAGACCTCCTGAAACAAGAGTCATGTAAAGGAACTCAGAAGCAAGAACTCTTCACAAGCATATTCACAAGTTAACATTTGCAGAAAAAACTTGAGCATTCATCCAGTGCTTGTTGCACTATTTCTATCCCTGTAAGCAACTGTAGACAACAGTGCAGTTGAAACTACTAACAGTTGTGCACCCAGAGACCTAAAAGGAGCACTATCACTGATATCAGCAAATACAAGACTGAATTCGGATCGGATGCTTAAGAAACACTACCCTTGGCCAGGATTTCATCTTACCTTTGACCTGAAGATCAAATCTACAAATCAGCTTTCCAAGCAAGCCATCACACATAAAAAATGAAAACAAAACTCAGTTGTACCAAACTCAAAGTCCCCAAAAAACCACCACTACCAGACTCCAACATGCACTAAGCCTCAAGGCCTTTTTTTTTTTTTTTTAGTCCACCTTCCAAGGAGCAACTTCATATTGATATAATGCCACCAAGTTCTGCTATGCCATGACAAAAATCGGCCCAGGAATTGTGAAGTTGAATGTTCTAGCTCAGCACTCAATATTTTGGTAGCTGTAGTAATTGCTTTCTGTTGGAGCCAGAAATAAGCCTGTTAAGTCTTCAGTAAAAGCAATACCATGACAAGTGAAGTTGTAAAAGCACAACTTCCAAAATCTATATAATCTGAGAAGTCTCTGATGGGAACGTTTTGCTAACTAAGTGTAATACCTGTACAAGCGAGTGCCTTTCCAGGTAGGCATTTCATCAAGCTCTGACTGCCCTGGCCAGCAGAAAGGGATTCCTTCTTTTTCACCCACCTAACAGGCTCCCCACTATGGAAAGGGCAAAACAATCAAGAAAGAGCAGGTGATACTGTCCAACACCTCCACCTACACGGCACCCCCATTACAGGATCTCAGTCTAGTTAGAAGTATTTAACTTTCCCCTTCCTGTTTCTGGCTTTGAGGTTAAGCAAGCCAAAGATAACACTATCACAGACTGAAGTAACAGCAGCAAAACAGCTGATGGAAGGCAGAAACCTTCAGTTCTGTGTCCCTCTGCAGATAGACAAGATTTCCTCTGAACTTAAGGGCAAACCCACAGCACAAAACAAGGTTTACAAGACCCCATTCACCCCACTAATAATGACAAATTATTTACTCCTAACAATGACAGGCAGTAAAACCTCAGCCCTCTACCACATCCAGCACATCTTCCACCCCAAGCCGCAGACACCCTGAAAACGGGCAGTGCAAACGTCCCATCCACAGCGACCCAGTTTATCTCCTCCTAACACAGCACACGGGCTTTGTGCTCCGTGGGGTAAGTGATGGACAACTGACTACTCAACACCAGAAAGCAACAATTTACAGAAGTGGATTGTTACAATTCTGGAAGTGATAACAGAGCCAGGATTTTCTCATTGAAAGTCAACAGCACTTAGGCACATATTCGTGGCATTTGGAAAAAAAGAGAAATGAGGCTGGGAGTTCAGAGAGACTCAGAGGTAGCATTAAGCTTCCACTAAATCCCAAAGTTAAGATGAATTCCCCTAGGTGACATTAAAAAAAAAAAGAAACTTCTTAAAAGTTGATCTGCTCTAAAACAATGTTTTAAAGCAGCTTCCAGCATCAGAATTAATGGCTAGCCAACACTTGGCTATCACATGTAATAGATCAGTTGTATACGGCATTGCAGCGATGCCCAGCCGTTTTCTGCCCGCCCTCCTGTCAGAGCAGCTTTATCTCCTCCACCCCTGATGTGCTTAACACGGAGCCGACGTCCCTCTCAGCAAGAACCAGGAGAGGAAATCCATCCTGCTTCAGCTAAAACCAGAGAAAGCAGCTCAAAATAAAACGAAACATTTACAAATGAACAAAGGGCAGTCAATGCATGTTAAAAGCTACAAAAAAAGTAGAATAACCAATAGGAGAATCAAAAGACAGTAGGGAAAAAATCACGGTTAAAGGGCTGAGTATGATAAAGTCGTTGTTTAAAAGCATAATGGGATTTTATCATTGGCACAGGCCCATTACTGCACGGGAAGGGTAAAGTTATTAATGACAACAGAAAAGTTCAATAAATATTTCTAGTTTGCATTTAGAAAGGAGCAGGAGGATATACTCGATACACTCACATCACTTGAGAAAGATGAAGCACTTCATTCTGCAGTTGCAATCAAGAGCAACTCAGAAGGGATAACAACAGGAACTTACTGAAAACACCCTGGGGCACGTTTGATGCCCTGGTACTGATTTTAATACATCTCTGAAGGCTGATAGCATCATACCAACAGCAAAATGACTCAGCTTCGCAAAAACTGGTAAGGTCTGGGCTAAAGGAAACAAAAAGGAAAACATAGCCCTGACTGCTTATCCAAGGAAGAGTTACGGGACAGGAATTTACAGGAACTTGGGCTGAGTCCCACTCATAAAATTGACCTCGATAGACATATTCCAAACACTAAAGATGATATATTCCAAATGTGAAGGTATTTGTTTTAATGATGCACATCATTCCTACTGCAGAATTGATACCATAAGCTATAACAAAACAACACAGTAAGCAGTAGGAAGATGATTGCTTTGATTGCTCCCTCAAAACGGGGGTGATCCAGGAAACCGATCAGGTTGAGTTGTAATCGAGTTGTCCAGTAACAGACAATAAGCACATCAAACAGCATCATATTTATCAATAATCTGGTATAAACCCAAACACACTGAGTGTTTGAAGGAATGGTAAATGATGATGGGAAGGGCGGTCACGTAAAGCAGCCCGGAGAGCTTTGTAAGTGCCCATCCACTCCCACACAGTTACTTCAGTGCTATTCAGTAGTTTTGTACTACACGTTATTTCTAGAACAGGTGTCAGTACTTGAGGAAGGGGAGATTCTGTTCAGGAAAGCAGTCAAGAAGGGCTTGAATGAGTAACAAAACCAGTAACAAAGCTACCCAAGCAACTTGAAAGCAACGAGGCTTCCCAGGATATATGAAACAGGAAACAACAAGTTAAAATCAGCAGCTGCTGAACCACAGCACACGGCAGAGCAGACACCGTTACTGGAACGGTGAGAGCTGATGGCCACATTCTGGGAAAAAAGATGGTATGGCAAGGATCAGAACAACTGTTTTAAACCAGGAGAGAGTGCCTTATGATGGATATTAAGAAAGATCAGTCTGTTTATTTCATCAAAAAAGACTGAAAGGGACTTGATTATAGATGTGTCCCTGGGGACATGGTATCAGCTACTAAAGAGCTTCTTACTGTAACAGAAAGAGACATGACAAGCAGCAATCTTGGAAGGCCAAGCCAGGGAAGCTCAGACATTGGGCGAGTTCTGCTCCCCTCCCCAACACCCAACCACTACGGAGTAATTCCCCGCACCCCCATTCCCATCCTTAATAAAAATTGCACCTTGAAGTGCAGAGCGGCCTTCAAGGATGCTGCATCCGGTGGCTGAAAACTGGGCTGACAGCTTAACTCTTAAATACAGCACACGGAAACCGAAATGGATTTCTCCAAAGTCAGCAAGCTTACATCTACCGAAACTCAACACTCTAGGCCCAAGCGATACTGGGGTATTGCCTTGATGAACAAAACTGGTTTCAAGATAAGTTTCTCTATTAAGAAGCTAAAACTACACACAGAGTAAGTTCACAAGCACCCTATTATTCTCTCCTGTACCCACCGTTTGTAAACACACACTGCTTTGTCTTACTTTGCCCAGCACGCAGCACCTTTTAGGAAGCAAAAAAGAAAGGAGCCTGTGACACATCTCTGCACCTTCATGAAGACATATTTTATATCACTAATACCAGCCTAGTGAGAAGACTCAGTAGAAGTAACAAATAATGAAGAGCAATCAGAGCATAAAAGCTCCCTCCTCGACTTCAAGGTTCACCCACGCTCGCCGCAGTGCCTGCACGCCGCTCTCCCCCTGCCCCTCTCCCCCAAGCCCCAGCTCAGGCAGCTTGCTGCAAGCTGAGGGCTGTCCCAGAGGCTTCAGCTACACATACCCAGCTGTTCAGCTCATTTATAAATGCTGTATTTTCCAAGAGGGTGTATTTTTTTTTTTTTAAACACTATTTGGACTCTTTTGTAGCATCTTACATCTGGAAGATTTGAGGCACACTGCAAGCACTGACTGGGTACATCCACAAGTGCGTTTGTCTATCTTCCTTCTCCAAACTCCCACTCTGCTCAGAACAGGACTGAGGAACGCCGTTTTAGGAATGTATTTCAGTAGAGTACAGGGTGCTTTACCAAAATTTAGCCTCCCTGTCAGCCCTCAGCTGCAATGTTGTACAAGCTGGGCTCCTGGCAAAGGCAAAGCCATTAATATTAATGGCAGGATCCTACTGCTGAAGAAGCAGTTCATAGCATGCCAGCATTGACCTGCAGCTCTCTTTCCAGTTCCTAAAGGTATTCTGTAACCTCACCAACCCCTGCCTGTACAGCACCTGCCTTCACTGGAGCCAGAGGCCAACTCTGGTGATCAAAAAGCTGCAGGATGTCACACACGGGGACTTCCAAACAGTGGTTTGCAGAGCTCTCTGGATCCAAGAACTATTTCTAACGCATCTCTAAAATGCACCATTCCATGGCTGTTCTCACTGGCACTTCTAATGGAAGTTTCTAGAAAACAAATTAAGATTAAAAGCAGATTAGTGACAGACAAGAGTTCCTCCTACAGCAGCTCAGCCACTTACAGACTTGACTGTGATGGGCTTAAGCTGACAGTAAAGAAGAGAATGCACTCCTGATCTTCTCCCTCCTCTAGTCCTCCCCAGAAAATTTCACCACTGCCATGACAGCTTCTCGGCTCCCTCTTGCAGAAGTCCTGCTTGCCTTTCAACGTTTCGACTGGTCACCAGATCAAGACTGCTTGGTTTAGACTCTAGGAGCAAACCTGCACCTTGGTCAGCACTTGACTGGTCCCAGTTCTTCAGGAAGTTGGCATTTCAAAGTTATCACTTCTGAGCAAAACTGCTCTTTGAATGAAAGCACCGACTTCAAGCCTCTTCGTACCCACAGCTGTTGTAGAGTGCGTGAGTAAAGGAACACTTCCTTAGTACACCTTATCTTGTCCTGACACTAGAAAGATACTCCGCAGGACACTCGGTAGGCTGCTGAGTTTGGGAAGGATGAGAAGAGCAGTTATCCATCAGTAAACCACAGGTGCCCGAACTTCTGCTGAGTTCCTGAACTCCCACTCGAGATGAGATGGATCTGGCATCTTCTGCGATGATGGATTTTGTTTCTCTTCTGAGGTAACCCCTGGGCTAACAAAGCAATAGTCAGTAATAAGAGATTTATGCCTTGGAGGGGCACAGAAAAAAAAAGCAACACTGGACTGAATCCAAGGAGCAAGGAGACAAAGCTGCCTGCGCACCCCAGGGTCGGTCCTGTGGGTGCCCAGCAGAGCTGCTGCACGTCGTCAGCTGATGAGCTGGATTTCTGATTTCTACTGAATCTTTAACGAGTTTCTTCTCCATATAAAAGCAGCAAGACAAGTCAGCAGTTAAATCGACTAAGTTTTTAAGGGCAAAAATAAATAGAAATAAAAAGAAATAAAAATTACAAGGATATTTAAAATATATAGTGTATGCTATGGAATCATCCTGTGCCCTTAAAATTTATCTTATCATTGTTCTTAGTGCTTATTTAGATGAAAACTTGATACAATTCACAAACAGCCGTACTTATAGTCTCCATGAAGAAAGTCATCAGGCTCTCCAGGCTCTCATCCAGCAGAAGAACACCGACCCACTGACTACCTTGCCCCGTAAACTTCTAGGCTTTCTTACCAATGAAAACAATAGAAAAGGAAATGGTCAAAGAATTTATTTAAAGAGGTACTGAAGTACTTTGAACAGATAAACTCAATAAGCGTGAGGATTTTTGAAAGGTTACAGGGAAACCAAATCTTGATTTGAAAGACAAATATCATTAGGAAACGGTGATATTTTAAGAGACTAGATTAATATATTTGATATTTTGAGAATAGATTTAGCAATGCAAGAAAGTTAAAAGGAGAAACTGAAGGCTGCCTTAAAGCAACAAGGAAGGAAAACACATGGCGGGCTGTCACTTGTGCTTTAAAGTCCCTTTTATCCGAGACAAACACTGACACAGGCAAGCGGCTGCTTGCAGGAGAACGGGAGCAGAGAGACCCCTCACATTTGAAGGGCATGCATCCACAGGATAGCTCTTTTACTGCACTTACCTAATTAAATTATGTAGTATAATGAAGCTGAAGTATGGTAACTGTGACCCAATTCAGATATAGATCGGTACGAGTATATATTCAGTCTGCATATTGTTATACACTGCAGACAATACAAAAATGTGTAGCCAGCTCTATGATAGAGAAGAGATGTCCACAACACTGCATATGAATATGTCCTGATAGGGAGCACAGCTACAAAAACCATGCAAGATGTCCACTGGTGCCATGGCTTCAGGCTAAATTACGCTTGCAATGGCATTTGCAATATAAAGCACTGAAGGAGTACTTACATCTTCTGCTTTAATTTTTGCCATGCCCGACTTCAGAAGATGCAAAGGAGAATAATCCAGCAGCACAGCACAGCCTGCATTAGTCAGGGTCTGAGCAATTAGCATCCTTAATAAAAACTGCTTGAGGATAAGGTATATTTGGAGGCAAAAAAATTTAAATTATCTAATTTTGATATGCTCAGGATTCAAAGCAAAGCTTCCTGCTGCCTTCAAAGCATCACTGAACGTCAGTAAGAGGAGAAGAGCATCGCTGTGTCTCCTGTTACAACATACATTCATTACCATCTATTCACTCAAATGTCATGTTGTTCCATCCTCTCATTCCTCCTCCTCCTCCTCATCCCTTCCTCCCCCACCCCAGAAGGCAGCCCTGTCCGATCGATGCTGCTGGAGACTTCAGGCAGAGCCCTGCACAGTCCTGCAGCACGACGGAAGGGCGTATGCACACGTTGTAGAGACCAGAGCATATCATAAAGATAACCTCACAGATGTTAGATTTACCCCCGCTATGATATAAAAGCAAAAAAACACATTGTATTTCCAACAGATAGCACCACTTACACCTGGTAATGTAAATCACAGTGCCACAGAATGACATTACGGAGCTGCACAGGGTCGCTCACTTTTACACAACCGTCAATAGTTACAATGCCAGGAGTCCAGCGATAGATGAGCGTGTAATGTATTCTGAGCTACAGGGCTTGGAAAATTTACTGAATCTATTCCAGCTATTGAATTGTCATAAAGAGCTCTGTCAGACTGATGACATTCATCAGATCAGCCCGATCTAGCAAATTCATACATTACCCTTTCCCTTTCTTCTACAGAAGAAGAGCATCACTAGGGATGGAGAACATACCGGCACATAGATGGGTATGCTTATCCTTGAATTCCTCCCTCAATTAGCCTCTAATCCTACCCAAGCACAGGACTGAGTCAGGAAAAACAAAGATGTGAATAGAAATGAGCACCTTCCAGTGAGACAGCCCCAAACGCTCGTCTTGGGCAAGTACCCTGCTTTCTAGGAAGAGGAGAAAGGAACAAGAAAAAAGCACGATACATCGCAGTGGGGTGAAGATCATACCTTAATCATCCCCCCAGCTTTTGGCCAGCTGGGAGAAAAGGTTATTGCAGAGGAGACCTGTTGGTTAGTAACGTTATTCTGAGACTATAAGAAATGGCACTGATAATTGGCAGCCCAATTTTAAGGGCGCGTGAAGTCAACTGACTTGCCCACTGCCAAAGGGAAAGCAAGCAATGGGTTTAAAAACACAAAAACCTACAAGTTGTGGCTCCTGGCCCCTGCGAGCGCTGCAGCACCATACCCACACCCGTAAGACAACGCGGCTGCACCTCAGACGGGGGCAAAGCCCCATCGGCTCCGCTGCTGAAGCTGCAAGAGATAAAGGATCCACGGGGAAGGATTAAGGGCTCGTTTGTGCCAAGTGCTGCTTCCTTCCCCAGAACGCTGTCAACTTACTACAAGGCAGAACAACTCACTGAAAAGCAAACATGGGGCCTGGGGGAAGATCACAGCAGGGTGACGAAGACGCTCGCCCAGCTCATCTCCATTCTTCCAATATGCCAAACCAGTGCCAGGGATGTCGCAGCTGCATTTCAGCACCCAGGTTGTTCTTCAGCAGGAAAACGCGCTGCAAAATAATTCACGTGGGCAAAATTCCCCATCTGCAAAGCAGCAGAACCTTTTGCGTGACAGCGTGCACACAATGCCCACGACTTCCCAGACACCGAGCCTTGCCCCCCGGTATAACGGTTACAGCCATTTCTTGTGATGCAGACAGACATCAGCACACCGCTGGGACCTCTGGGGAGGTGGCTGCTGTGTGCACAGCCTGGTTCTAAGGATCTCCTGCAGAACAGGGAGCACGAGCTGGGGAGCCTTTAAAACGTGTTGGTAACTGCATACATGGCAGATGATACAAAGGGAGCGTGAAAGCTGGCTGCATTTATCTGAAAGGACAAAACCGTTGGAAGTATTTCCAGCGATGGAAGTTCTACTCTAAGAACTTTGTCATTTCAATTTTTCTTCTACACTTTGTGGTGCTCTACATTTTGCGAATTCTTATCTCTTCAGCCCAATGCCACAGGCTACAGGTCTGGAACACAGCCCAGTTCCCATCTTAGTCCTAACAGAAAAAGGAAAAAAAAATCATGTCACAGCAGAGCTAAGCACCACCACTTCCATCCCCAAAAGGCTCTGCAGGATCTTCTGGTTCACTAAGCACATGCAAATCTGAGGGGCATCTTCTGGTGCTGCTGCCACTTCTTCCTCCATCAGCACTGCTGCTACTTGTCTGAGGAACTCCAGCTGAGAATGAGGACAGCAGCACGGCAAGTTGCTGGCTGCCATCCACAGAACAGCAGCTCTGCAGCCAACAAAAGCCCGGGGTCAGTTCCCTTGTTCCTCCAGGATCCTCCGCTGTGGCTAGCGGGCAGGAGAGCAGAGCTGCCCGTCGCAGAGCCCACCTTGGCAGGGTCTCTCCGCTGCCCTCCTCTGCCCTGGGTGGCTCCCAGCAGCTCGGGGGGCTCAGCAGAGCCACGAGGTCAGGTCTCAACAGGACCTGCTAGGCACTGTTTCTTTTCAAGACCGGTTCACAACAAGCCATACCGATTTATAAGCTCCAAGTGTAACAGAGCTCCTCCGGGGGATTCACACGAGCTCCCGTGCTCAGTGCTGGGGGTTGGGTCGGGCACAGCCTCCCGCGTGGCTTCAGGCTTCTGGTGTCCCTGACGCGGGAGGGACAATCATTTCTTCAATACTAGATAAAGCTCTTGAGATCCGAGCGTTATTCTACTCTTGTAAAGACAATTCCAGCACTGTGTCTGTAGCCAGAGCTGCCCCCACCCTGACAGGTTGCCACACGCCAGCAGCCCCCCTCGGCTTACCCACCGGCCTCACCGGGGCCGTGCCCTCTGCAAGGAGCCACAGCACGGACCTGCAGGGAAAGCAGATGCAAAACAAAACATCGAGGGGAGAGGAGGAAAGGACGGAACAAAGTAAGAGTCCTTGTAAAGCCAAGAAATTACTGCCCTCATCGTCTCTTTTTATTCCTACGCTCCTAGGGACAGTAGAAGAGAAATAACTGTAAGCGTCCTTCACAGGGTGCTCGCTGCACAACGAAGCCGTGCTTTCAGGGCCTCGGTTAATCCGTGCCTGGGCCAGCTCTGTCAGACCAAGCCAAGTTGGGCTGGCTTCACACAGTCAGGCATCAGATCCACTCGTGGTGTAAGACCCGGCTGTTCTGCCTCCCCACGCGGCAGCTCCGGGCAGCTCGGTGTGCCCGGGGGGAGGACCCCGCTCCCGCAGCCGAGGAGCTCTCCGTTCAGGCAACGCAAAGCCAATCACTTCCTAAGAAGCAAGAGCTCTTAGGATTTTCCTTGACATTTTCATTCATTCTCGTTATGCGCAGACAATGCCACCTCTTTAGAGCGACACAGAAAAATAAATACAGTACATCAGCGCCTGCTTTATGCAGGGCGCTTTCACACCGCAGCAATCATTGCACTTAAGGACGTGCTATCAAGGAGCTTAATATCCAAAATATTGTCCTCTGCTTTTCACAACTGTTCCAATGCAAGACCACATGTGGTGTTTGTCGTCTCCCAGGTCCCTCTGCGATGCTTACATCTCTCTGCAGCTCCAAGGGTTTTGTTCCTTGATGTGATGCACGGCCCTTCCTTCCCATGGCTCGGTCCACGCCATGACCACCAGCCTCCTCTGCTCCACGGAAGCGGCATCCCGGCATCCCTCCCTCACTGGAGGCCACTGTTTAACATTAGCGCAGGTTTTTGCTGCTTTGTTCAATTTGTTTGCTCGTAAAGGAGCACTTTTGCCCTGCCTCCACGAGCATCGCTCCCGCAGCAGCCTGACACAAAGTCTATTGCATGATGTATTAGCCCTCAGTTATGCTCCTCTCCTTGTATGCTTTAATAATTCTACATTAGGTAGAAGTGACAATATAATCCCTGGACTGATTTTACCACTATTGTAATGAAAGTCAGTAAAGGCGCTGTGGTTTTTTAGACCCTGTCCTGTGCCTCAAAGACCAAATGCAACAGTTACTCTCGGTAGCTCCACAATCTAGTTTATGCTGAACCAGCATCCCGTGAAGCTACACTAAGAACACAACACGAAAGGAGTCGGGCAATCAGGTGTCTGCGTGTCGGGAACTGGTTTTAAACATCCGAATATCAGCCAACGCTTGGCTTCCAAAAGGAGACACGTCAGAAGACCTGTGCTACCCATCCACAAGGGAAGGGCTGAGCTTATTCTATCAATTGGCTTTTGTTAAGCGATGAAGTGCATCGTCCCAGCCTTCACCTCTGCATGAAGCAGCCAGCCCTGCTGGGCACCCGGCCACCGCGCTCCATGCGACCACAAGGCCTGAACATGAAATCCAGTCCACAGCTGTCAACTCGGCTCCAGTAACCACTGCACAAGTCCTACCTGACGTACCCAACGCGGGTGTGAACAGGAGCAAGGCTTCTCCTCAGACGCTGCACCCCACTCCTGGGGGAAACGGCTGTACTCGGCGCACCCCAGGCACTTCTATGGGTATCTCAAAAGCACCAGTCTGAGTGCCAAGATCTAAACAAGGTAGGAGGCTTCCCCAGGACTGGATTATTCACCATCTCTGCCTACTGCACGGTTATTTTGATGTGCAGCATTTGTCACTGCCTGCTGTGTTAATCCAGATAAATGGCTGGTATCTCTGGGGGTTCTGCCACTTCTGTGTTGTTCTCTACCAGCAACTGTCCCCTCGGCTCACCTGCATGCAGGTGTCGCCCACCAAGGAATTAAACTCCCCCATCTCTCCCCATCCTACCCCCACTGCAAACGTACTGCAAGAAGGAAAGTGGCAGTCACTTCATGCTACATGGAAAATCCCTTACAGCAGTCTCGCCCTCTGTAAATCCAGGTGGCACTTCTGATCCACAGCCCACCAGGCACTGAAAACACACATGGGTAAGACAGACCTACCTGGTGAACAAATATTAGGAGAAGAGGTGAAAAACAGAGGTGCAAGAGAATAATATAAGCTATTATCAACAGGCCTGGGAAATAACCAGTCAAAGGAACGATCTCCCTGATGTTTAATGGAATAGAGAATCAGGTCCTCTGCCGGGGCCAGATGTGCATCTCGGTCCTGAGTCAACGCCAGCGGTTTGGCAGGGGCTGGCGTGATGTGCTACACCTCCACCCCACGGCACTGCTGCTCCGGGTTGCCCTTCTCACCAGCCTGCCCCTTGTCTCCCAGATTTACCACGGGCTGGGAGATGACTGACCGCAGCCAGGCTTACGTGCAAGAAAAGAAGCTGCTACTATGCCTCGCTTCTCCCCGCTGGGACTATAAGCTAGCACAATCTGTGCAAGTATCAGGACAGGGATCTGCTCAGTTCCCAAGTATAGGAATTTTTGCAGCTTTCTGCAGCTCATCGTGAAGTGTGGGGGATGTTGCAATGACAGCAGGTTTGAACCAATTCTTGTTTCCTATTTAGAAACGTACAAGAGGTGACTTCAAAAAACAGAAAGTGTTTAAATAAAAAAATCCATCCACTTCCCCCAAGACAAAACACTCCTTTTCAAGGTTCAGTTCTCCTCCCACAGCTGAAACGATCAACAGCTATCCAAGAAACACTGAAGCACTGCCAAGCATGTGTTTTTTCTCTTCTTTTTAACTGAGAAAACAGTTTGTTTCCCTGCACGGATGTCTCCTGCTCCTCCCGCCCCAGGCTGATGCTCCTTCGTACGGAGGGAGCGGGTGCTTGGTACAGCAGCACGCGGGGCAGACCCGGGCTGGGGATGCAGACACAGCATTTACATGACTGTTTGTTAACAGGCAGCAGCAAGAAGGCTCCATCCAACCACGGTCACACGAACAGCGATATAAAAAGGCACCTCGCAGGTCGGGCTGGGTGAGGGCAGCCTTTACAGCTGACCCTCGGTATCAGCGAGCACCATGTCATGATTTACTGCCGCAGCGGGGAGATGCTGGCAGCCACTGAGCGATGCCATTTCACCAGCCTCTCCTATCTCCAGCACGCGGGTCCTGCTCACGCAGAGGCTGAGCAACTGCTCGAGAAGCCAGCAGCCCCTCGCTGCTCACCTCGGAGGGAATCAGGGGTGAGTCAGACCTCCCAAAGCATCAGCACAACCTGATTCATTTCTCCTCCGTCCCCCATTTCCACTTGGCACCAGGACACGCCTTCTGAATGATTTTCTTCCTCCCACTTCAGCTTCATTCCAAGACACAACTTCACAGCAACCCGCCACAAATAACAGGCTCCTGCTTTCAGGCCACCACCGCGCTCTCCCGCTGTCAGCACCAGGGCATATGCGCTCCTCAGCTTCCTCGAGCGAGCTATTCTGAGCCCACTAAGAAAATCTATGACTTTACACCCTGTCTGAGCCTCAGCAATCACTAACACTCTATGTTTTCAAATCTAATCTCATTTCTGATTAAACTTTTCTCTCTCCCATTTGTAACCTCGGCCGGCAGTGTGATTTGTGCAGCTCAGTATAAATACGGGCTTCAGAATTAAACTGGTTCAGCAATTTTGACAGTGATTTCTTGGAAATTAAGCCCGGACAATTTGTTTGGCTGAAGCAGAATCGTTTGAAACAGATATGATCGAAAGGCTACGAAGCGCTTCGTAGTGCAGCATGCTAATAGCCGTTAGCGATGGAGATCTCGGTGGTGCCCGACGGCAGGGGTGCCGGGAGGGGGCCTGCAGCCGCCGTGCCTACACCGAGCCAGGGCAGGGAGAAGGACGGCACACAGCCGGCAGCTGCTGCCTCCTCCCAGTGGGTCACCTCATCAGTGACAGTTTCAAGAGGGCTGAACCACCTGAGGAAGAGAACTGAACAACATCCCCAAGTCAGCGCTGTCCCGCTGCTCAGCACCGGCTGGCCAGCTGCTCAGGGCTGGGTGAAAACCACTGAATTCCTACCTGAGAACAGGCTCCTCCGGAGCCCGCAGCCCCTTCTGCCCCCAAACCAACCCCCCAGTGTGGGTGCCCCAGGGAGACATGGTGCCCAGCAGGGCAGAGCCCGGCACCGTCCCTCACCAGGGACCGCGACTCACAGGTCCCCAAGGGGATCCTCAGACAGGAACCGAGGGATTCCTCACTCACAGGGGAAGTGTGTTATAATTATCATCGCCTAAATATTCTAACCAATTCCTAGGCCTCTGGTCATCCTCACTAGCTCTTTGCCTTTGAGTGATGTTTATAGTAACCACTTCGTCAGCCTCACGTGTGCATTGCTTTGTAGCAGCTCCTTTTGTCAACCCGTCTGAGTTTTCACTCTTTAGCAATGTTTGACATAAAGAAACAGAACACCTTCCTCCACTCTTCCTCATACACTTTTTTAAACTCTCATTCTATTTTCTCAGGTGTGACCAGAGCAGCCCTCCCTTCCCAAACCCAGCTGGGAAGCAAGTGTATCATGTGGCTGACGACTCCAGCAGCCCAGCTCCTCCATCCCCATCCTCCCAGCAGCACACACCTGAACGCACCAGGACACTGCTGCCCACGTTCCTGCACAGCCTCTCCCACTCAGCCAGGGTATTGATGAAAGCAAGCTCTTTAAAATGAAAACAAGTTCTGCTCTATAAAGTCATGCACCTTCAAACCTTCATCGCTACTTTCCAGGTCTTTCAACAGGAAGAAGTCCTCAGGTCCGCTCTACGTCCTTACCATGCAAGGCCCATTTTCAAACTACCACTGACCCATGCTGTCAACTTGAAACACAAACACCTTTAGATTGAGGATTTTTCTTGCATTATAATCAGGACAGATTCTGCTCCCGAATAGGGCCTGTAAAAACTAACGCGGTGCATTACTAATGGATGCTCCGAGTCACTGTACAAATACCCAAATTTTAATTCTCAACTTTTCTCTCTTCTCCACTATCTAGATCAGGAGAACACTTATCTTCTAGCATAGAAAAATCGCTGTTTATCTCCCCATAATTAATCCAAGGTACTGCCAGAAAAAGATAAAGGGACTTGATTTAATTCTAGCTGAAATTTCTCTAAAATCAGTAATGACATGCTTACAAAAGTGCTGAACAGACCTACATTATTGCTCCCTCCCCCGTCCCCGGTTTTGCCCTGTTCATATTATTGAAGGACTGACTTTATCTTCCTATATTTCTCTTTAACTTTTAACATTTAGCTGTAGTACCTATTTGCATAGGCAAGAATAAAATCAAAAATGTATATACAGGATAGCATTTTTTAACTACCTGAAGCAGTATAAAGCTGCTTATGATACCCACACACCTTCACAGCACAGCTAAGTCTCCTGTCTTTCCACGCCTTTGTGAATACCTCCAAAGTCTCCTTGTTTACCCATTTACACTTACTGTATACAGGAGTATATATATATATATATTTTAACTATATGAAGCAGCAGGAGGAACCATAACAGGGCCAACTTGCTAAGTAACACGTAGGAGGCTGCAGAAACGAGCTGACACGAAGGCACGAGGTTGCATTTTGCACAAACCAAATGACATGGAAAAGTTGGGGGGGTTTTCCTCTGACCTACCGGGCCATCCACCACTAGACCGAGGTACTTGTGTCCTGCTGACACGGCTGAGCCACCCCGTGCAAAGGAGCATCACATCTGGGTTACCCACACCCTCCCAAAAAGCACTTCCATTCTTCAGAAGACACCACCAAGACCTCATTTTCAGCTAGAAGGAATCATCCAGGCTGAAGCCAGTTTCTGTACTGCCATTACCTACCAGCATTTCTCATTAGTTATCCTCAATTTTGAAGTGGTGCAAAGCTCAAATGCAAATGAATTTGAGCGTGGCTCACCTCGTACCCCCAGCCTCTTTCAGCTCTCCACTGTGCGACAAGGTTTCCCTGGTTTAGCTGCAATGCCTTACCTAAGGCTCGAGCAGCTTTCAGCTAGATACACAGTAAAAGCAAGTGAGAGCAGTAAGGTTGGAGGAACAAGTAAAGGACTCTCTTCAGAAAGGGGACAGGTTATGCTTGTTTGCTACAAGCTCATAGGCAGGTGCAGCAGATTAAAGCAGTCTGTGCATTTTAATTTGGTTTGGCACATCCTGTTTAAGAGCACCATGAATTCCTGTGGCTCTGGCACCCAGTCCCCACTACATTAAGGGCACAAAATGTGCCACCCTCTCAGGACAGGGTCTGCCCACCTTGCCCACCCGATGTTAATGAGATGATTTGCCCATATCTCAGTGTTGGCTCATCCACGCCACACAAATAACACAGCTAGGCTCTGAAAAGCGTTAGCTAGCTTTATCCAAAACTTCACCTTCTCCTTCCCTTTCCCCTGTTCCATATGGCACAGAGTTACCTTAAAGCCCGTGCACAGTTTACACCCAAAGCCTAGCATCAGATTAGGCACACGCTTAAGAGCCCATCCCTGTTCCTACTGCAGGGCTCATGCCCTGAGCACGGTGCTGCCCTGGGTCCCAGCAGGACCAGCACAGATGGCACTACAGGCTACAAGCACAGCTAAGAGACAGGCTCCATCAGCCAAAGCCCTTGGCTGCCCCGTCTAGATAGATCCTGACACCCAAACCATGGGTGCTTTACACCACACACCTACGAACGGAGCAGAGACATCTTGAGCTCCCCCACGTGAATCTAACCCCCTCACGCTGCTTTGCAAAGAACAGCTATCACAATATTCCTGCAAGAAAATAAGCCAAGGGCCTTGGCTTTTGCATTTGGCAGACAGCTATCTCTGTGTGCAGAACTCAGGACTTTTGTTTACCAATTGATTTTTAAATAACATTTCCCATCCTGGATGCACAAAACAGTTCCCTGTAAATCTTCTGGCTGATGTCTTACTGAGGCAGCTGACAGCCCGAACCAATAGCTCTACCAGGGCCATGACCTTCTCCATCCATCTTAATTAGGTGTTAACTCAAAAGCCTTTTTGTTACATGTTACCTGCCAGCATCAAACACAAAAGACAAACACCAGCCTTGAGTCATCAAAAATGCAATTACAGGCTCTTTCTGAGAGGTGGCTCTGCCTACTTCTCTAGCTTCAGCTCCAGGAATTTATAGCACAGGAACAGCACCGTAGCGATACTTAGAGCCCTACAATGAAAAAATACCAACAGGCACTCACAAAATACATCTTGATTTCAAACCACCCTGAATGTCAGGCACTCACACCGCTTATTTCGTGCTCTCCCACTTAGGCATTCACAAGCCATAGGTCTCCCCCCACCTTTTTTTGTTGTTTGGAAAAAAAGCACGGGTTCAGACAGCACGTGCAGACTTGGCAGTCCAGTCTGTTGGCATCCATCCATTTAATTACACAATCTCGAATGAAACAAGTGATTCCAGAGGAAATGGGTTAGCAGGCAATGAGAAGTTACCACGGCACATCAGTCGCTTGTCATAGGCCTTACGGGCTGCCAGCCCGGGGCCTGCGTCCTGCCGTGTGACAGCAGCACCAGTTCTGTTCAGACCTGTGCCTTGATCTAGGTATGAACTCCATCATGGGCCTCGCATATTGCCTTATGTGAGCTGCAATAATAAATAATTTCAAAAGTAAGCATGTTGAAAGTCACTGTGAGCACGCTCCATAGACGGAGCTCACCTGCAGGCTGCTGGGAACCATCGGTCCTGTTCCCACAGGAAAACTTGGACAGAGAAACACAGGAGGGCAACACTGAGGGAACCTCGACTGGGGAACTCCTCCTAGCACACCACACTTCATCCGGGAAGGGACCAAAGCTCAGCTGTACAGAGGAGACCAACAACTAACCACCCAGGGGCATGTTTTAGCCGTGGGAAAGGAGTCACCAGCTGGCCACACCACTAACCCCCAGGGCTCACAACTGTCTTCCAGGCCACGCAGCCAAATCGCTCACCAGGGGCTTCTCACCAGCATCAACATTCTTCTGGTACTAAAACTCATTTTTTCATCCCACCAGCATCTTGGATCTGCAGCGACTGAAGCACAGAGGCTGCCTGTGTTTACCAGTCTTCCTACCACTAGGAGAGAGACCAGTGACCATGCTGAAGAACGCTTTCAATCTGTCTCATATCAGCGTTCCCCCACTTTTTACCCACGGGAGCTCAAACGTACGCACACGGCACTGCTGAATAAAATGAGTGTTTGCTAAAAAACAGTTGAGGCTGCACAACATGCTGCTAACCCACACAACAGAACACTGACATTTACGCTTACAACTGAGAAATAGCTATTTTACAGAAAAGATGTCAGGATTAAGAGCTTCTAAATTGAATATATCCTCACCTTAAGTCTACCAGCTCTCCCTGTTCCCATACATGAAACCAAAACTCCTTAAGAAGTGGCACAAAGCACAGATTACAGTGGGAGTCTCAAGAAGCTGATTTTCTTTCATCTGATGACTTCAAAAATGAACCTATGTCAATAACAGTAATAAAAGCGTTGGAACTGAGCAACTTCTTACCGTAGGAAGGTGTTAAGCAGTAAGTAAGCAAGCAGTAAGCTTCCCCACTTCCAGCTGTTTGTGTCTTTTTTTTTTTTAGAGACTTCTGCAACTTTGAACAAGTTATCTGGAAGCTACGCCTGTTTATTCTCCTGCCAAGTGGTTGAAATATTTTTCGCTCCGAGACAACAAAAGAGAAATTATTTCACAGAAAGCAGAATAACAGAATTTAATGCTATAGTGAAGGCCAAATCAACTGTTTTTAAAACAAATGTTTAATCCACTGAAAATGTTCCATTAGGACAGCAGCACGCTGAAGCAAACAGGCGATGCAGATGCAGTCATTTAGCTGTCAGCGCGGGAGAACAACCGTTCATTTCCTACGCAACGACTAACTTTTTGTTCTAAATGGACAGGCGCAAGAACAAACAAAACTATTTACAAGAACTTCACCTGCGACTGTCAGGCAACACAAGGTTAAGAGCTCTTCCTGCTGAAGGCTCCCACGTGTAGCTGTAAATAACTGCATTAACACGGCTCACGCTCTCCAAAGCCTTTAAGCCAGTGAATGCCAGCATGCACGGGTTGCTCAGTGCGCTACGGATGCTCTGCTATGGGAAGATTTCTCCCAGCACAGCCAGTCACAGCTCACCACCCTCCTCGTATCAACTAGTAAAGGCTTACATCTCCTTTTAGGTAATGGGAAGTTGCTTATCTCCATATCCTCCCAGCAGGTATCTGTGTCCATTAAAGAGCCGCTTAGCTGCCTTCCAGAGATCCTGTGCCTGTATGGCAGCACTTCTTGGGAAATGTTTGAGAACAGCCTTTTTCAGACAGTCTGGTACAGGTTCCTATTTGCTCTACATGCTCTGTTCTCACATATTAGAGCCACTGCCAAGTTGGCTGCCACATCATCTTCAGGTGAATAAGGTCATCGTACTCAGTGGCAAACCTCAGGTCATTTCATGCATTAGGGACCACCTGATTAACTTACTGCTGCTGGAGAAGGACGATCAGCCCAAGTGCAAGACAGGTAAGTTATGGGATTCAGCACGGCTGCTTTGGTGTGCTGGGCCCGGCCATCACCTTGTGGTCCAACCAGCCCGCAGGTTAATTACAAAAATCCAGGTAGATCTGAGCTGCCATCTCAAACCAGTGTTTGGACTTCACACGCTCACCCAGCACAGAACTTTTCAACAAACACAACCAATAGCTCAGAACAGAGACCTCAATCTATGCACTAAGTTGTCTCAATCATTGTGCTAAAGGAAGCGGAAAAAAAGAGAAGAAAGCCTTCGTTTGCTCACAGACACACCTGAAGTCAGGATGTGCCCCAGCATCTCGTGAAAGCCACCAGAGCCCTGCTCCACCACACACCTTCCCTGCACAGCCTCGGGACACCTGCTGCAGGTCCCTTCCCCAGAGCACCGTACCAAGCCTATTGAAGCACCGAGCTGTGCTATAGCTGGCCACGCTCTCTCATCTCACCTCCTCCCGCTCCCCGACCCACGCCTTGAGGTCCCCGTTACCGGACCATGTGAGCCCCACTGACCCCAAGGCTTGCTACTGGCAGCCCTGCGCCCGCCGGGAGCCACAGCTGACACCTTCAGCAAGCCTGAGGTCCCTCTGCACTGCTTACATGTTGTAGTCTCGTTTACATCATTTCACAGGCCATTTGATTTTTCAATCTCAGATGCCTTTCTTAAAGAAAAACACAAACTATAAAACACTCATTTTAGATGCATTTTAAACTCTTAAAAAAAAAAAAAATAAGAAATGAACTTGCTGAAGCTGATCTTCATTACCCACATACTCCTTGAAGGACTTCCAATGGACTCTTTGCCAATAACCTATACCTCTAGGAGAAAAAAAGTAACTGCTTCATACAAGAGCTTGGTTGGCATCATTCACATGCCAGCAAGAAACGATTTCAAGAAGTCTGAGGATCTTCAGTAGTTTTCAGGCTTCCAGAAAACCCTCTCTGCACATGATGCAGCCAAGCAGGTGATGGATGTTAAGCAAGCTGAGCAAAGCAGAAAGCTGCAATAGCAGCATAACCCATTTAATAGGCCTGTAGGGTACGTGTGCTCAGAGAGCAACAGGGCTAGGGCACTGTGCTGCCCCAAGCGCGTCCTTCCCTTCTCAAGGATTTCACTTCTGGTTCCAGAAAGAGTAAGAACTTGGTTGTCACCATCTTTGAGCCACCTCTTCCAGTGAGGGATGCTCAGAGTCATTCCTATCAAAATGGAAAGCTTGTATGGAAAGCCTCACTACAGAACACGTCTTCCAACAGACTTTCTTTGTCTCAGAAGTTTCCAGGTTTCCCCTGGGATAAACCTTCTTTCTTATAGCATTTAAGCTAGAATAAACCTTGCCTAGCTGTTCACATGCATCGCAGTCAGCTCACTACCAGTTCTCCCCCTCCAGCCACAAGGACACGAATGGGTAGCACATGCAGCAAGTCGGGTGCGCTCGGAGCACAGGAACCACCTAAGCTGAAGACTTCATTCAGAACTATTTTATACCCTGTACGCGCCGAGGCACATCTAGCTCAGCTACCTGCACTGGTCCATTCATAAGAAGCGTTCTGATGCTGTCCTTGCTTTCCGACACTCGTGTCTCAGCATTCCCCCTGCAGACAAGCAGCAGCCCTGCTTTCTAGCATTTGGCCGGACCCCCGCCTCCTCCCCTGACAGGCATCTCCCCCACCAGGTCTGCTCGGTACAGCTAGCCTCCTTTACCCACGGCTGGCTGCAAGTCAGCTCCTCCCAGAGCCCTGGCTTTGGCTACGATCCATTCTGAAAGCTATCCCCTAAGGTAGTTTTAGTTTCTTGCAACCAGATTTGCCTTTGGCCCAGAATCCTTGAATTCAGCAATTTCCTTCTTTTGTTACTGCAATACGCCCTCAGCAGGGACCAGCGCGTGGCTTATCCTCTGTTAGCATGCACGGCCACTTCCCCGTTCACCAGGACATTTAATTTCTCTCTGCACTGCTGAAAAGCTTATTATTTGATTTCAACAACAAAGTCCATACAGTAACATTTTATGACCAATTCTATTGCTTCACAGGAGCCTGCCTTCTTGCAAGGCAAGGCAAGAATTCCTTTGTTTTCCCTTCTCGCTCCCAGTTTATTTACTTGAGCCTGTAAAAGCCGGTTCTTTGTGCTTATAACATATCATTAATACCTCAGTCCTGGACACTAGGCCACTTACGATTTCAACAGGTGAGGAAACATGGGAATTAATCCTTATCCCACTGGAAACAGCCCTTAGAAACTTGAGCACTTTACAAGGGGAATGCTGATTAACCCCTGTAGCCAATGCACAAGCCCTGCACATTACTGGCTTCTGCTGCCACGAATTCCTGCAGCTCGGAGCCCCTCTCAGCTGCCTCCTGCCAGCAGCCACCTGTGAATTCCCATTATAAATGCCGCAGACTGCTCTATGCTGCAGCACATACCTTAATGAGCTGTGTGCTGCTTCCCTTCAAACAAGCTCTCCCCCACGCACAGCTCCAGTCCCACCTTGCCTCCTCACCCGTTAGCCAACTCGAAATGATTTCCAGGGCAGCTCGGCTGTGGCAGGTACTATTCTCTTAAGATCCTTCCCAGGTCTGTACTTTCATCTCCTGATTTCTGGGGCTGCTAGACTTGTAAAGAGGGAAAGGCTTTTATTATCAGGCATACTGAAGAAAAATTGATTTTTGTTTGTCATTACTTCATTCTCAAGAAGCTGGAGAACATGGCTCTTACCTGCTCCTGTTAAACTGTTCTACCTCGGATACATTAAGCTCATGATTTTCCCATAGCTGTTATTTTCCTCATTACCAGCAGGTTCATCCAGACATTTATTATACTACAGGCCTTGTTTATGCAGGCAACAAGATCGCATTCCCCCTTCCTGTTTCCTATACCTTGTCCTGACCACCTGGCATCATCTACACTCACCCCCCAGCCTTTGCATCCGGTTATATTCACACCACCTCTCAATTCACATCCAAATCAGGACTGTGCCCTCAAAGTACTACTTGGAGTCAGCTACTTGCTTATTATACGCACCAAGGCAAGGAAGGACAGCCAGTGAACAAGCAGCGAGGACGAGGCAGTGTGGCTGGGCAGCCCAGTCAGCAAAGCAGCAGTAGTTGCTGGTCACATCTCAGAGATGGGGAGAGCTATTCAAGCATCCCCTCACCTCAGAAGGAAAGAAGAAAAAAGGTTGCAATAGTGCGTCTTGCCAGGCTAAGCACATTGTACATCAAACACAGTCATAGACCTAGGTCAGAACATTTGAGCTCAGTCAATTAGATCATTATTAGGAAGTAAATACTAAACTATGGCTTTTTTAAAAAAAAAAAAAAAAAAAAAAAAAAAAAGGTCAAAAAACAGCTTCTAAGTTACTTGCTTTGGCACAGATCTCTGATAAAAGGCATGTATTTATAACCTGTCTACTTTCAAAAATACCGATATTTTCTTTTTTCTAACTCAGTTTAAATAACTGATTTAGTTTTCAGCCACATCACCAAGCCAAATACATCAATATTCCGTGGACTGAGAGTTTGCTTTGGTAACCAGTAGATACACATTCTCTGTATTACATTCAAGCTCAAAGTACACTACCACATCTAACTTGCGAGAAAAATCTCAGCTGAACCACAATACCACAATGTGGTTCATTTAAATGTAGAAACTGAGAATTATTCTGGCTTTGATTACCAGGAAGACAGAAATACAGAGAGAGATGTCAGCACAGCAGCTTAAGGGCATCCAGTCTGCGGAAACAGGAGCTCTCCGGCAAGTCTTGCCATTATCCCTAAGAAAATACATCTCAGCCTCCCAGGAGTCTTATTCATCCTCCTCACATCTGTCTTACAAGTCCAGGTTTAGAAGTAGTACCAATGATAAATGAGATTTCCCCTATGCTAGTTCTCCTCCTCCCCACTCCGTTACATAAATCTAAGAAAAAGATGCTCTCCTTCCGTCCCCAGCCTCCCCAGTGTTTGAGCTACAAAAAAAAGTGTGCAAGAACTGCTGGAAAGATATTAAAGTGCATAACTTATTATACTCACCCTAGACTGTCCGTCCACATTATTTCTGGCAAAACCACACCATTAAAGGGGCGCTACTCACTTCCTAACCATTTACAAAGCAATTCAACAGTGCCCACAGAAAGCTCTAATAGAAAGGAACAACATGCAAGGCTCAGAACGAAGTCTAATGAGACACTAACATCAGACACCTTATTTTTCTACTCCATCCTTTCTGAAGATGTGTTTTAAACAATGTAACTTTTGTTAAGTTTCAGCATGTTGCTCACAACACAGCATTTGCCTTCCTGTCAAATACATTTTTCTTCTAGGCTTCCAAGTCCAGGAGCAAGGACCCCAGTGCAGACGTAACACCTCCACGCCTGAAGCACAGCCTGGGGACACGGCATCTATTTTCTGTGGAGATGGGAGACCGAGTCCTGTAGCATCTGAGTCCTCCTCCAGAAATCACAGCTTGCAGAAGGTCAGCACTAAAGATCTAGCCCAAGGTCAGAAACATTTTTTTTGCAAGTTTAAATTAGTTATTTAGATTTTCAATTTCTGGGTTTGTAGCATGAATCCCTTCTCCAACTGCATTCAGAAGTTAAACCCTTGCAAGAAGCACCAGGAGTTCAAAGGCTGCAGGGTACAGGATCAGTTACAAGAGGAATCTTCTTCTATCTGTTATTACCTCTATCCCCCAGTTAATGGAGGAAACCAAAGGAAAAAATGGCTTCAGTACAGGCGGGAAGTAGCAGACCACATTTATGCAGGCTGCAAGAGCTGCTTATTTACTGCAAACTGGGCTGGAACACCAAGCTGGTTTCACACAGGCCATGCACAGCTACCACAAAGCCCTTCCCTTCTCTCAGCCTTGGAGAAGCTCCGCTTGGTGAGCCAGAGCAAGAGATTTTGCTTGACTGATAAGAATGAGACCAAACTGTTTCAGAAGAGAGCAATAAAGTCACCAAGCCTGTCAGGTTGTTAATTCCATGCTGTTCCACCGTTACATTTTGAAAATGGACCCAAAACTAGTTGGTTTACAAGAACAATTCCTTTCAGTATAATATTTAAGGATTTTTTCTTAAGAAAACACTGAAAAGTTCCAAGTGACTCGTTAGCAAACACGTGCTTTGAGATGTTTGCGTACCCATCACAGCACGCAAGGAAGGGAGATTGCTCAGCAGGCAACAGTGAGGCTACAAATTAAGAGAAAGAAACTTCTTACTCTTTATTTATATGTTTAACTGAAAGTTGCCCTTTCAGAAATCCCCCATATGACAGAAGTGGCCCACAGGTAATTATCTCAGACTACACACAGCCCAAAAGCTAGACAGGTTTGTCAAAATGATTTTTTGCTCTTACGGTTTATCGTGTTGTTGTGAAGATTTTATGAGAAAAAGATTAAACCACTGCTCTGATGTGTGCATTTCATTAAGCTTCTAATCCTTAAAGAGTCACTAATGCAACTAGCCATTGAAAAGCATTAAATCATAGTTCAGGCATATTGACCAAAATAATCTCCTCATTATTTCAGAATGGAGCATAGCACAGAAGCCGTACTGTAAATTACACTCCAAAACTGTTTTAGGCTGTCATACAAAACGAATAGAAAGGCAACTTTGATTACTTTTGGTATGCGTGAATATGGAAAGGCGAGAGACGTACCCAAGGAATTCACTCAAATTAGACTGGATTTCAAGGGTGGCTATTCAGCAGCATTCAGCGTCACACGGCTTGGGCAGGGGACGTTTCTGCTGCAGCTCGTCAGCTGTTGCCACCACACTGAAGAACTAGAAGTGAGCGAGTGCATCTCAGGTGCTAATGAATTATTATTAAATTCCATCTACTTCTGAAGAAAAGCACCCAGAAAGCACGGCCAGTCCATCACAAAACCACGCAGTTCAGAGGACACGGCATTACTTATTTAAATTTCTCTGTTTGTTTCTGCTTTGGCCACCAGCGGGGTGTCCGGAAGCACAGCTGAAGGCATTTCCACGGGCTGCAACTCGCTCCTGACTTCAACACCTGCCACTTCGCACAGAGAAGCGGCACATCCCCGCTAGCGTGTCCCAAGATACATCACCAGATTTCAGCCCTTACACATCAGTTGACGACTTCTGGTTTCCAGAAAGAAGTTCTCCTCCCGCTGCCATGCGCTCAAGGAAATTTGCTGAGGAGTCGAGAACAGGTAGCAGCTATCACAAGTAATGCAAACAGTAATCCAGCAAGGAAGGCTGTGACTGATACGGCTTCATATTCAATGCTGAATTTACTATACCCTATGTGACTGTAGTCATAAATCTTTCAAGAAGAGCTTGCCTCGTAAAGCATGCTTTTGAGTATAATATTTGCAATTTAAACACTCAATAGACCAATAATAATTCACTGTCAACACTTATAAATCCTTTTGAATAACTCGCATTCTCATTATCAGGAAGGATCACTAGAAAGATAAAAAAGCTACACACAAGCAAGATGAAGTCCCTGAAGTCAGAACCTCCGTTCACAGACCAGCTTCCACATCTCTGTTACATCTCTGACTAACAATTTGTGGCAAGCAAGGCGCAGGACTGCCCTCCCACCGAGACACACGCAGCACAGGCAGAGCAAGCGACAGCTTTCTGGACCTCAAGAGCTTTGGAGGTTGAAAACCACTTCTTCTTTGAACAGGCAGCAGATGGGTGCAATTTTAAAACAGAAGAAAAACAGAAGAAACCAACACAGTAGAACAGAGTAGGGTTTTAAAAAGAAGCCTGCTTTGTTTTTAAACCGTTTTAACAACTTCCAGCATTGGTGCCAACCCCACAAAACACACTGCGTCTCCCAAAAACTTTTTTTTTTTTGGAGCTCCAAGGCTGCCCAGGTTCCCCAGGCCTCCCCCTCCCCTTGCCCAGCTCCCCCAGCCCTGGCACCTCCTCTGCCCCCCTTGCCCCGCAGCTCTCCCCAGGCGGATGGTGACATCCCTTCCCAGGGGCTCTCCTCCCCATCGACACCGCTGCAGAAATACTGCCCCCAACAACAACATCTGTCCCCCAACACCACCGAACAAGGCACTAAAACAAACGCCGTCCATCACAGCACGCTTCAAACAGCTGAACTGCTGCTGCAGTTCGCAGGAATTGTTAACAGTGCTGGATGGACAGGGATTTGACTTTAAGAAGGGGAATTCGGTGATGATCAAAAGCAAGTTATTTTTATGTATATTTTTATCTTTACTTGTTGCCTATACTTTAGGCCCCATTGGTCTTTGCTGCAGGCTACATTTTTCTCTTTAATTAACCAAGCTGACCTGGAATGAGTTAGACTGATATTTCGTTTCCTTCCAGCCTTCTTTCATTTTGCTAAAATGCAATATATATATACACACATGCAAGTAGCACTGGTTACTAGCCCACAAGTTCACATCAAAAATAAGGTAGGTAAGACAGGATCATAAATCAGACAAGGCTTTGAGGCAAGTTTACCTAGACCTTTCCCTTATTGCATGCAACCACAAAAAACTAAAATATCTTTCAAGTTGAGTCAGATTCCCTTGGAAACCAAGTTACACTAATTAACTTTTCTACAGCATCAAAAGCACAAAACACTAAAGACAAAACAAACTGTAAAAGTTACAAACAACAGAAGTTACAGCTTTCTCCACCAGCCTACCACAGTCCAGGTGAGCTCTCCTCCTCCACAGGCTTGGCTTCAGCTCGCTGCTCTCTACACTGCAACGGAGCAAAACCAGCCCTGCTGAGCTGCTGGGAATTTATTTCCTCTTTCCCTGATTGCAAATACCTGTCTCCCTCTGCTCTCTCCTTGATGTAATTTGCTCCCTGCCCTGTGAGCGGCCTCCCCCAGCCCTGCAGGGCTGCCCCCGTGATACAACAACCGCATCCACCTGAGAGCACCACGCCTCCACCCACACAGGCAAACAACCTCATGGTGTGGTTTGTGTTTTCACACTGGTCACAGAAACCTTGTGAAAACCATGGGGGGAAGTGCAAACAGATTTTCTTTCTTAGTATTACCATGGCTTGGTAACAACTACGGGCTTCTTAGCTTCTGCGCTCTGGCAGGGATAACTCCGTAGGTTATCTCATAGATACAAGAACATGCACCACAAGATTGCTGCCGTCAAACCTTTACCAACCTATGTGGTGAAATTCAGCTTTCTAACAATGGAGGTCTCTTCTCCTTGCCCTGGAGCCTACCAGGTGGGAGGACTTCCAGTGCTCAGATGCCTCCTGCTAGGCCTCATGCCATTATGGGCATTTCCTAGCCTAGCTGTCTTCTGAATGGGCCACGTTATCACAGAATCATTTAGGTTGGAAGAGACCTCCAAGATCACCTAGTCCAACTTCTGACTTAACACTAACAAGTCCTCCACTGAACTGTATCACCATATCATATTTTAGAAGAGGTGCTGCTGCCAGGACTGTACAGAACATTTTATTTTCTTTAGGTAAGAAAACAAGAGGCAGCTCACTGCTAGAAGTGTTGACTTCCTCAGTGCCTGGGGGCACCTGGCTTATCTTCTGCTGGTCTGGCTCCCCAAGAAGTGTGATTTAGCAAGGCCCCCAGCAGCTGCAGAGTGCCGGTGGGGCACCTGTTGGTGAGGCTGCGAGGCAGGTGGCGATGGTCAGCAGAAGGACGAGGGGCTGCCATCTACACCGCTGACAAACCCGAAGTGCTGGCTGCTGCACCAAGCCTGCTGAGCACCCAGCACCGAAGCACAGAGACAACGGCAACTCTTTGGACAGCCAGCAGGGTGCTCGGGTCAGGACAATGGTCACCGGGCACATTAGGAGGGTGCCCAATTATCACTCATTTAAAAAATAATAATAACATTTTTAAAGGCTGGATCCAGCCTCCAGAGGCCCCATATTTTGGGGTCTAAGATTATTTTGTGAATTCTTACCTCGCGGGAGCAGAATAAATAGCTGCAGTGCCCACAAACCCCAGGGTCAGGCCTCATTGCCAGCACCTGGGAATCTTCTGCGGTGGGAGCCTCACTCAGAGGCTAAAATGCAGGTGCTGCAAGCAGCTGGCCCAGGTTTACTCGTCCTCTATTAAATTTCTCTTGTTCAAGCACATACCTGTAGACCAAAGCAACTTTACCAAGGCAGAGAATTTAGGTATTAATAAGTAACTGCAAAGGTATTCACCATGCCTCATTTAGCTCGCAGAGAGCTCTTCTATAAAACTTGGGCGATTAAAATATGATATGGTATATGATTTATTCTCATCGTGCAAGTTACGAAAGTAGCACACAAATGCCAGCTGATACACTATGGCTGCCACTGAAATAATCAATTTTGCAGTGTATTGCTTTTATGAAGGCAACTTCCCATATTCCACAGATATATTAAAACAGAAGGTCACTCAAAATACCTCGTGTTCCCTCAGCTGTTTTTTTTTTTTTTTTTTTTTTTTTTCTTTTTTGACAGTGAAATCTTTCCTCTTTGCCTACATGATAGCAAGGATGTGGCTTGATTGTTCATCTCAATTCCAAATTTATCCAACGAGATGGTGACTGGAGTATTTGCCTCTGTTCCTAATAATGCTGTCTGCTCCGTGCATTAGCTACAAGCAAGAATGGGCCAGTGCAGGCTATGTTCCATTTTCAGTTTTTTATATTTTCCTTATGCCCTTTATTTCCTCATACTTGTCAAACTACAGTTTCATTATTCAATTGCTCATTATTACAACTTCTGCACGTGACCGTAAGCCTACTGAAATCAGTAGCAAAAGCCTTGAATCACAGCTCTGTGTTGCAAAAACTTACAGCCCCTGAGCTCTGGGGTTGCAGGTACGCTGTTACTAACTTCAGCTCTTGCCCATAGCAAAGGTGCCTGGCACATTTTCTCCAGAACCTTCTACATTCTGCTGCCCTCCACCAACACCAAGCAGGCTGTGGTTGCATCCTTGCAGCTGAGAAACCAGGCACGGACTGCCCCCTCTCCTCCCGGCGCATGGAGTAAAGCTGTGACAGCACCAGCCCTGCCCACGGGACTGGCCAACGCTGCGAGCAGCAGCGGGTGCCACGCTCCCCCTGCAAACAGAGAGAATGTTTCCTCTTTGAGCACAGATTCAGTATGCTTTTTACTGCTTTGTAGAAGAAAATCCAGTTTCATAAAAGTTCGAGTTTAATATCTGCTGCAGGCCTGCAGGAGCTATTAGCTGATAATTCTCTAAGCTTTTGCTGTAGACTCCCTTACCAGCAGCACTGAAATTATCAAATTATAGCAACATGATGGAAAACCTTTGCCGCAGCAATGAATTTGTCTCTCAAGAGAGGTGGACGCAGTTACTTACCTTCAGTATTCACATGTGTATTAAAGATCCTACCATACAAACAAAAAGTCCTGGGTCTCTTTTTTTATACAATTACAGAATAACCAACCTCCAGAGACCAACAGTCCTTAAGACTCTTCAATTTTTTAACATTAAAAAAAAAAAAAAAAAAAGAAACAACAACAACAAAAGCACCTAAAGTGCAAGTATTCTTTCATCTGCTTTTTAGCTTGTGCTCTGATTTCCAGGCTCCCCGACTATACCACAAATACCCAAATGGGCGCTTTATGTGCTCGGAACCCGTTTTGCTGTTGTGTGCCCATGCACTGGCCTTCTGAACTAACAATAAAACGGTCACACACTTCTCTGCCATGCTCCAAATCCTGCTCAACCACCATGGCCAAACTGCCAACGCCAGTGCAGCATGATTTAGAATCACTTTAGGAGGGCACCCGGAGCTCCCTTTGAGGGCAGAGGAGAACTCATTATGCCACATGAAACTTTCCATGAGTTCCTTCGTGTACTTTCAGCCTCTGGGAAGGATCTAGCTATATGCTGGAAAATGTCATGTGTACCTTGAGAGCAGGAAGACGTGTTCATGCCATCATGGTTTCTGTAACTTTATAAAAGAGCGGAGGCTGTGCTTCCACAGGGCAAGGTGCTGCCTTGATCTGAATGTTATGGTCCCCATGTTATTTGTCACGACTGAAATTACAGAATCCTTTTTATCAAGAGGTTTATATAAAGATGTATCACCGGGAAAAAAAAAAAAAAATCAAATGCATATAATGGAAACTTAATTCAATTTATTTGGGGAAATAAATTGATTGAAACGATTTTATTGGCCCAAAAGTATATGTACAGATTAAATCTATGGAGCTCTACCAAAACGGAGAAAGAACATCAGCAAAGTGATTAAACAGCGTAGGAAGAATTTCATTCAAATAGTTTTTAGTCTAAAAGCTTAAACTAAATGTCACCCCAGATTTTCCAGCTAGGCAACCTTCAGGAACTTCACAGGCTGAAATAACAAAGCACCAAGAACGTGTTCAGGTAGGAGAGAACAACAGCTAAGTTAAGCAAGAAAAGCAAGCAGTTACTCCTTTCCGTGCATCCTCCAAGATGTTAAAAATAGGTTTCCCCTTCCTAATTTTGAAATGCAATCCTTAGGAGGCTCTGAAGACTGTAAATCAAATTTCCAGTGTTCTTGCTATACGCATTCAAACAAACTCTCCCGGCTCCTGCAGAGCATTTATTAGCAGCACAGTAGCTGCCTGGATGCTGGTTCAACAAGCACGTGGTGAGCTGATGGATCGAATGCCACAGCACCAGGACTTCAGGGACACCAGGAAGCCAGGCAAGTGCTGAACTTTGAGCTTCAGAAAGCCCTCCTGATACTGGAAGACACAGCTGGGAACTGGGGGATCAGAAAAGGAGACAAGCAGCTAATTAAAGAAGCTAAGGGCAGTTCAGCAAGACACACTCTCAGGGTATTGACCAGCCTGGCCCATCTGATGCCGCACTGCTGGGGCAGGCAGAGCTGAATCCTCTGCCCAGCTCTGCTCTGCAGTACGGCACGTTCCACATCCACAGCTCTGTTTTGTTCTCCCAGCGGACAAAAGTTCTCTGTGAAGTTAGTGCTGCTTTGCAGTCATCGCTCAACACATTTGGGGTGCATGATTCCTTTTCACTATAGTTTTTCATGGGCTTCCTGAATAGATTTTGCTCACTGCTGCAAAGCCAAGGCTTTACTAAAATGCAAACCCTTTGTAAGTTCTGCACCAAGGAAGAGATTTCTGCACACAAAATCCTGTATTTTCCACATGGAAGAGAACCTACAGAAAAAGTACTGCTCACCAGACTGCGACTTTCTGCAACGTACTTTATAACATGTCCCACTTTGCAGCATCTCAATAAATGCATTTATTTATGGCACAGTATTTTGTTTTTTTTATGGGAAGGAAGGAGGTTCCTGGGGCTGGACGAAGGCGCTGTGGAAGGAAAGCAAGCCGAATCCTCCTTCTGCCAACGTGTGCATCCCTCCTGCAGGTGCTGCAGAGCCGGGGTGCTCTGGGCAGGGGATGCTGCCCCAGCCTGGCCCCTGCCCTCACCACTCGGACGTGGCTGGTGGTGAATGGACTGAGTTAGGGCTATTTGGGTGCTGCAGCAAGGGTGCTGAGCAGTTTATGAGTTGAGACATAGCTCTGCGGACAGGGACAACTCACACTGCCACGTGCACACCACGCACAGGTTACCCAGGTCGGCTGCAGGCCCGTGGCTGTCAGATCGGCCAAAACTCCCAGCATCAAGGCTCTGTTCTATGTGAGGCTGCTTACGAGAGGACAGACGGCACCTCGCTCAGCATAAAACCTGCTAGGAGATGGCTAACTCGTTAAAAACCTTGTGAAGAGGCGCAGTCCTGGGGGCAGGGGCAGGGAGCGAGGGGCTCTGTCTCCTTTTCCAGCCCTCGGAGGAGCGCAGGAGGCGGCCTTAATTCTGCACGAGCTGCAAATCCTGCTTCTAACAAGGTAAGGCAACCTTTAAATTGGCAAGAAGAGGGCCAGTTATTCCTGAGAGAGTCTGAGATAGAAGATATGCTCAATGTGGGAAGCAGAAGATGCTTGCTAGGTCTCAGCTCCCCACCCTCTCCATGCCCCTGCCCACAGACAGCAGACCCAAACGTAACCCACAGCCCTGCCCCTTCCCCCTTCACGCTATCTCCACAGCTATCAGTCCCCACAGAGAGAAAACAGCTCCTGCAGTACAAACATGCGTTACACGTATTCATTGTGCAATGTATATAAATATATATATGTAGATACGACTGATAACAACAAAAAAAATAATCAAACTTAGTCATAAATTATAACAACAGAGCTGCCAACAGGCAGCATTTAAGTCACGAGTCAGCCCTCACAAAAACATGAGGTATTATCTTTCAGAAAAATAATACATGATGAGTTATTTATCTTCTGCTTTTCTGAATCTCTAAAATGCATTTAAATCATATTTTGAAGCTTTTGTTCTTGATCATGAAGTAGAAACTTACTTTTAGGGGGAAAAAAATAAAAAATGCCGAGTTTCTCAGACAGCATAACTCCAGCAACAGGGACTTGGTGGGAAAAAGCCCAAACAATTGTAACTTGTGAACCATATTAAAGCTGCACAACTTGGCAAAACATTGGCATAATGGAGTACTTTTATGCCAGAATAAGTGTGCGTGGCAGGATAACCTCCACCAGCACCACACTGCCCTTCCTGCTTCCCACATCAGCTCCTGGTGCAGCCCCAGCCTGTGTTCCTTGCACAGCTCCTCTTTGTGGATTTATTTTTGAAGGAAGAAAATGCCAGAAGGCTCAGGGTCAAAATCTGCCCCGGAGGGGCAGAGTCGCATTTACAGACTGCACTAACTAGGTATCAGAGCTCCGACGCCAGAGATAGTTGAAAGTCGTATGAGAAAAGGAGTCTCCTGCTAAAAGAAAATTAATGTAGAAGGGCAGAGAGAAAATTCTTTAGCTGGTAGCGAAAAGAAATAATGGGCTTGGAGTTGATTCTTTAAGCTTTTTCCAACATCACCAGCATCAGTAAGTGGCAGTTGCAATATTTAGGGAAGAGCGATTCTATGGGGAAATGTTTCCCAATTTTCAAATCTGCACATCAGTAGCTGCACGCGACTGCCTTCGGGAGCCTTCCCTGCTGCCTTCTATCAGGATGTGGGATTTGATCTCACGAGAGTCCCTCGAGTGTAATTAAAAGCCTGAATTCCTGATCCTGCCTCAGCTTGCTAAATGCAGCAGGTTACATGTCTGGAGAGAGAAACACATTTCTCAGGAAGGACCCAGAAACGATGGAAGGGACCGCGGCCGACCAGCCCCCCCCCCCCCGTGGCTCTGTTCACCCACCTCTCCTCACTGAGGTAGCCCCGAACAGCTGGAGGCAAAAAGGGTTTTTTTCCTTCACCTCCTTCTCTGCGCTGAGTCCTGCTTCTGCACATCCGCACCAAAGCCAGGACCTTAACTGGTGCCCCCGGCTCTGGTTTCTCAGGCAGTTCACCTGGAGCAGTTCTCTGGGGTGACTGAAAAGCCCTGCTTTCATTCCAAAAGTTTCTAGCTTGATCTCATCCAAATGATACAGCAGTTTCGATGAGCTGAGGCTCAAAGCAGAAAGCAAATAGAAGCATGGAAATATGACTGTAAAAATTGGCTCTTTTAAAGTCAGCCCAGGTAGTCTGGGTTTCATTACTTCTAAAGGGTGTGTAGCTGATAATACTGTATCATGTTTTTCCTTGCAGAGAAATAAGAAATGGAAAATAAAGAAACCTGTAGCAGTCTCCACAATGTGCTAGCTAAGGTTTGCTTTACTCCGTTAAAATAAGCTAATGCAGTGAAACAAAAGAGAGAGAAAAAAAAAGCAAACACTATTTGCTCAAATAATCCCCTTGGCTGCAGCACAATCTTTTTTAAGGAAATCCAATGCTGTAAATAACCGGAGTAATTTCTCGGGAGATTAAAGAAAATAAGCTCACTTTCCTTCCTGAAAGAAAATAAGCTAAAATATCATTGACAGACGGCAGTCTGAGGCTGGAATACCTTATTTCAGACCGATGACACCATTTTCTCTCCCATATTTACAAGTGTGCCGAGGTGCCTTTTATACAGCTGGATGGAAAGAGCCTGTTTAGCCGAGTGCCGTTGTTTGGCCTGCTCTCCCCCTCCCCAGAGAAGCACACTCGCTGTAATGTCACAACAAGTCTGGTATCTGTGCCAAGGACCCCAGCCCGGCCAGCACAGCACGCCCGTCCTGCACGCCGACCTGCGCCCCGCAGGGCCACGAGGCTGGCCGACGCAGCGACACGAGCAGGGACCCTCGCAGAGCGTCACAGATGCCTTTTGGCAGCGACCTGAGCAGTGACCGAAGCCAGGATGCAGGGACAGCAGAGGACCACGCTGACCCCGCTGGGGCTATGGGGGTTTTCTTCCAAAGCCACGTTTAGACTCGTTTCTACTCGTTTCAGTTCCGCTGACTCCTGGAGCTGTACTGCAGACAGAAGGGCAATGGGAATGATGGAGAAAAGCCTGATTTCAGCCCAGTTTCTTAAGCTAAGCAAACAAGCTCAAGTGACAGTGACAGTGAGTCCTCCCTGCCCCCAAACCCAGTCTTCCAAGATCTCCGACCACCTCATCCACATACAACAAGCATCAAAGACGCTAGTTCCTACAGCACTCATTAACACGGGCAGTCAGGTTTAGGAAACGCATCCTGCTGCCAACTATGTGAGCATCTTATCCTGTAGTCCTACAGGAGTTCCTGCAGACAATCTCAACTATTTTGCATGCAGGGATACACTTGAACTAGTAGACACAGCTCTATATCCAACTAGTTAAGCCTCTAAGTCTCAAGGAAAGTGGTGGAAAATTCCTGGCTTTGCGGGATTTTGTCTCCTGGGGTTCGTAGCATCCTAATGTACAGCCATCCTTGGGGTGCTGTTGCACTCACAAGCGTACCGACAAATGCTATCTAGAAGATGTTCACAGCTGGAGGTAATAGCAAGCAATTGAGGTCCAAAATAGGGAGGCATACATGGGAAAAAAAGTTACTTCTGCTCTTAACTGACCAGGCAGAAAGAGCTGGGAGGAAAAGGGCAAGTCATTAAATCCAAATCTTGGCTGATAAAAGAAGATAGCTGTATCTTTTCTTGCAGGATTTGTGAGGAAGGAAATAAGAGAGTAAAACACATTTTCAGCACTGCTGGTGTGTACCATCATTGCAATTATTTTGCAAAGAGGCATCGTAGCCTAAATAAATACCGCACTAACTTTGATCACGGTCCTTTTAATTTGTATAGGTTCAACTGCGCACTAAGGGCTACGGGCACAATTATTTCCAAAGAATACATTCTCTTTCATGAGACCATATACAGGATTTCTTTTGCTTTTGTCCCAAGGATAATAGAAAATAACAGAAGCTTGACATCATAATAGAGTTCAAGTGCCTTAGCAGTATATCTACTCTCAAAGAATTATAAAAAAGCTGCAGCTAATGTACTTCTCCGTGTGCATGGCACAGGCGGGCCATTTCATAGCTCCTGCAAATAACCAGGCTGTTGCCTCTCTTGTCCATCAGTCGAGGCAGCTTTCGCGATGATATAATGCCGTTGATTCAAATCCGATCAGCTGCTGTTGCCTAATTATACAAGCCAAACAAATCCAGACTGTTTAAGGTAGAAGAGGGAGGTGGGAGGGAGAGCTGCTATAAAACACTGAGGGAGAACTGTCTCCTCTTTTCAAACATGCGGTAAAACCAGCGAGTTCTTTCTCCCTCAACCAGGAATACCGCGGCCATGATTCCACAGACCTATTTACTTTTCTTTTCATAATGTGCCAGTCTGCACGCAATAAAACTGTCAGGCACAACTCAAGAGCAATAAATATGAGGAAGACTGTTATTTAACCGGCCAAGAATCATCTGTACGGCAGCACTGCGTATTCAGAGCAGTGCTCTGGCAAAAAAAGTCATTTTGCAAAATGACAATTTGTGTTGCATCTATTTTCATCTCTCCTCCCATGCCCGTTCACTCCAGTTTCTTGGCAGAGGTAGGGAGATTTCTTCCTCACCTCTGCTGCTAACAAAGCAGGCGCTGCCACTGCCCAGAGCACTAACACAGAAGGAAGAAAAGCAAAGGGCAGAAAGCTGCAGGGCTTCTGCAAAGGCTGCTGAGGAAGCACAATGGGAAAGTTACTCTCTATTTGAGCAGTCTCAGATGACATACAGAAGCCTAAGGATAACGGATATTCATAGGCAAAGGGAATGAAAGGCTACAGCTCCAGTGCACAACGACTTCAATATGCACCTGCTTCAGCCACAGCTCACGGGAACTGTTAGAGGCTGGGGTCCCAGGCTGAAAGAGACAAAAAAGAGTCTAAAATTGGGCTGTTGATAACCCACCACCACCAGGTCTGTACATTCAAGCACTTGCTGGTTCTTCTGGACAAATGCCTGACTGGCCAGCCTCTAAGAAGTATTTACTTCATGCAGTCTCTGGTAAATAAACCTCATCATGCCCACCAAAAGCACAGCCTAAATATGTGATTCCTATTTTAAGCTTCTCTGAAAACACAGTTCACCTTTCCAAGATGTTCATTTCACAACTCAGAGGATAAAACTGTTTAAAACAATTCTCATGTAAGCGCTTGGCTTCATACCCTGGATCTCAACGTAAAAACACTACAGACTGCAAGGCTGGGGGCAGACTCCAAGAGGTCCTGCTGACTCAAAAGAGGTCACTCTGTGCCCAGAGACCTCAAGAAAGCTGAATGGGGACCAGAAGGGCGTACAGAAGAAACAAACCTAGGGACTGAACTCAGAGTCAAGCCACCCAAACATCTGTGGTCTTAAATCAAGGCATCAACCCTGATGTGCTGCCCATATTGCACCCCATCTGGCTGTGTCCTAGCACCAGAAGCTTCCCTTGTACAGCTGAAGGATAGGACTTCGTTTACTTCAGTCACTTACTGAAATCTGTGGCCTGTGCTAGTCAGGATGTCAGGCTCAAGCATGCAAGAGTCCTTCTGGCACTGCTGTGCTCTTGTGCACTGCTGTTCTCGAAACGGCTGTCCAACAGCAGATGCTTACGGCATCCCTCCCTGGCGCACAGCTGTGGGCAGCTTGGTCCTGTTTACGCTGCGTGTTGAAACATCCATCCACAACACCGGGCATTAGAGGAAAAGAGCTGTCTGGGACCCAGTGGACGCCGCTCTCAGAGCGCCTTGCACCCAGCGAGGAGAGGAGAGGCAGCCCCTGGAAGGAGGGAGCACTTCTGGTTGCTCTCCTGTTTGAAGCTGCTGCTGCCAGGCTTCCTACCCAGCTCCTGAGCTCACTGTTGTTGCACCATCTCAGAGGCCTTTTAGGCCCCAGAACACAACGACAGGGTGCCAATGGTGCAGAGCCGCACTCCCCTTGAACTCTGCTACCCGTCTTCTCAAACTACCAGCTGCCACGGTGGGAAGGGGCTGTCGGATGGCACAGTGAAAGAAAACCAATTACTGGGCTTTGATCTCCTGTCATGCTCCCAATACTGCCGTGTGATTTGCTCTTTTGAGCGTCTCCAGGGGGTTAAAACATGGTGCACTACCTGGCCAGCCCCCTTTCACAAAAATAAATGGATTCCTGAAAAATCCCAATGAGCAATACTAGGTTTAATGGCGATGTACGCGGGCAACAACCTGCCATCACACGGATCTGGAAAGAACCCCCACCACTGGGTGGTTCAGGAATCATATTTATTTATGTCCTGCAATTACCAGGCGATACGATTACCAGATAAGTTGCGTTGTATCTACGGCCACAGACAGCCAACTGCGTAGATGGGCTGGAGATACACAGCATTTGATTCAGGACTTTTACAGCCACTTGGCAGGCTTGTTTTGCTGTGGGAACATTGGCAGCCCTATAAATAAGTTATTGATTTTAATTTGCAGACAGAATACTGTTTAATCTGTGCAAACCGCCTCCTGTTCCACCGTATAAAGTCAGCAGAAGGAAATAAAAGTATCAAATATCTGCTGAATTGCACTAGGTTAAAAATCTGCCACCGGTGACATTTTACCCTTTGAAAACAACAGCCAGGCGCTGCATCCCATTGGCCTAAATCGAGTTGTTTCGAGTGTGGCAGCAGTCGTCCCCATCCAGCCTCCCCTCAGGAAGGTTGTGGGATTTGGATGGTACCCAATAAACCAAAGAGCTGGCATCATTTTGGCTCGTCTGTGGGCTCCTGTGGGGCTGGGGGCCAGCAGGGCTGATCGCCATCAGGACCAGTGCTCCTGGGGCAGGTGGGGGCATCTCAGAAAAACCCACTGGGAAACTTTCAGGACCATGGCTCACCTGCTTTCCCTTGTGGGCCTTTTTTTAATCCTTTGATGCCACACAGTAAATTACTAAAACAGTCACGAGTGACCAATTATACACTCTTATTGCTTTGACTTATGACTGTATGTTACTTGGAGTCAAGCTGGAGTTGGGCACAGGTCCCTGTCGGTGGCAGGCTGGTGCATGCCCGCTGTGACACCCACCCGTCCCTCTTCTCCAGCCAGTGCCAGCTATTACAATACAACGTTTTCAAGCCACCTCGCAATTCAGAAAAGTTCTGTCAAGGAAAAAAAATTTCAAATTAACCTTTGAAATTATGGCTGCTCACAGCCTTTCCCCTACTCGACTCATGAAGCGAAGCCTGTTTCCCCTGAAATTCTATTAAAAATGCTAGCAAAATAAACCCATTACAGCTATAACAGCTCAAATTAATGTCAACATGTCAGGACATATGTCTAATTTCAGTTTGGAGACTTGAAGATTGGGATCCTCATTATGGGCACCATCAGCTGTTTCCAAACAGCCTTCAGGTCTGGAGAGATTCATTTTAAATGAGGAACATCAAGGCAGAGCAGACAGAGCAGTTCAGCTGGTGCATTAATTTCAGTCAGTTTGCTCAGGCTATGATTATCATCACTGTGAATTCAGTAATTTCCTCAAACTTGCTACTGTTGCAGTTTCATCAGCCTTTCCACACATCTCTCTTCTCCGTGGGAGACAGCAAGAAGCAGCACACACGGTGGCCCTCAGGTGGGGCGATGAGAGCGAGGACCTGGGCAGAGGGGTACAGGGCACCCACATGGCCGAGCTGTCACAGATCTGTGCCCATAGAGTCAGCTGGCAGCTGTGACGGCTCGGCACAACGGGACCGCTGATAAGGTCCTGCTGAGCCGAAATGATGCTGAAAATTGAACCGAAATTATAAAACTACTCAGATTGCATGTTCTTTGGTGAAATACTAGAACACCAATCTATATGCATATTGATTCCAAGTACAGAGAAAAGGAGGGGTGAACTTGTATTTCAACAGTATTTGGAAACTCCAGTTGGTATTGAAACCCTTTGCATTGGCTGATATATAAACGCGAGGCGGCAGACAGGTCTTTTCACACTTCTCCTGCCGTGGAGGTTCAGATGACACAAAGGAAGACGAACGGGAAGGGAGACGGGTGGCGGTGACGTGAGATCTCAGAGCTCTGCATACCCACAGCAGATGCACGACTTGATTCTTCACACAGCATGCTTATAATCACAGCTTAATCTTTCCTGTTCTGTCTGTTCTGAATTTTATAAGCTTTTTTTTTTTTTTTTCCCCCCTTTTTTCTTCTTTAGATATGCAACTCTAAAAAAAAAAAAAAAATCAATTCTCACTTGTTCTTCTCTGTTGCCAGTGTCACCCACTGCCTTCAGGAGAGGTCTTGTTTTTCCCAAGGTTATACACATTGCATGCTTCCGAATACAGGTTTCCAATTTTTCTACAGTTGAGCCCCTGTATTCTCAAACAAAATAGCACCTCTCCGTTTTGTTTTGTCAACTCCTAAAATTAAAAAGTGACCTCTTGGCACAACTGAGGCATGAGGGCAGACTCCACTGTCTGTAGAACTGCCAGGACTCTTCAAAACTGATTTTTCTTGTTCTCACCAACATTTCAGTTTTTTTTAATGCAAACCTGAGAAATGCTGATGAGTTCAAAACAAATCTCGGTTGTAACTTCTCACAGTGAAGACAAGCTTCTCAACAAGTTTTTGAGCAAAGACCATCAAGACTCTGAATGCATACTGGAGAAAAAGATAATGTATTATATATTAGGAAAAAAAGAGAATATCTAAAGCCTTCATCAAGACAATTAGTCTTACTGGAAAACTTCTGAGTAACAGACAGAGTTTCCTTGGGAGTAGAAGGACAGGTCCACACATAGCAGGGAAACCACCAGGACCCACTCAAAGCACTCAAGAAGAACTTACAACACACGTGCATGTACGCATCTGCATGCATATATAGGAATGCCAAAGGTCAAAGGAAGACAAAGAAACTCCCTGTCTACTTGAGTCTTCATTTTCTCCATTGAGTTTATTGGATTATTTGGCTCAAGCTCTGAGGAGCTGAGTGCAGCCATCTCCTCGCTGGACAGGCAGTGGTGAAGGGGGCATTCACGGCAGTAAAAAGCATGCCAAACTGCATTCAGTGCACTTCCCACCACAGTTCTGGCAGGCATTGAATGGAGTAGAGCAAGAGGATTTAATGGGGGTTTAAGAACAGATTACACAGAATATCTGACTTGAAAAACTTTTCCTGGAACAGCTCCAAAGGTTTCTTTAGAACAACACATCATCAGCAATCTCACAGGTAAGCTTCAGGTGAGGCGGTCAAGGTAAACAACAAACACAGTTAACAGGCCTCTACATTTCACACCCCATGATGGGCAGCAGATGAAGTGGCACACCGCTGTTGTGCCAGTATCAGAGCACGGGGCAGCCATGATGCTTTCCTCCACCTCGCTCCGGGAGATAAGCAATGGAGTATAACCCTTCCCTGGACGTGTTGTCTTCTTCAGAGTGTCCCCTGTACCAGCTGAACTCCCTTGGCAAGGGCTTGGGAGAGAGCTCCAGCGCAGGTCCCAACCCTTCCACCTTCCCCTGAAGTCCTCCACCACCAGGGGAAGTGAAGCTCAGCAGGGCAGTACCTGCTCTGCCCATCCCCAGTGCTAATCAAGCAGCTGCAAACCTGAACCCCTCAAAAGCTTTTGTGGGGGGACGGAGAGGGCCGTCCTGCACACTCCTCTCAGAGACCACCACGTCTGAAGTACCCTTGGGTAAGATAACAACAAATGACCCATTGAGAAGTTTCAGAGATGTCTGAAGCTGATTAAACCTCATTGTTTATACCATTGTTTATATACTTGTCTAACAGGGGCTGTTTGAACCTTGCTGTTTTACAAAGGGCTGAGAGGCCCATACCACATGGGGGAGAAAGTAAGACAGAGACAAAAGGAAAGAGACAGATCATCATCATCACCACCATCATCATCAGCACCATCATCAGCACCATCATCACCACCATCATCACCACAGCCACCAAGGGCTCCAGTGGCACCTCTGCTCTGGGCCTGCCAGCAGCACCAGGCCCCCAGGCCCTGGGCCTGCGCTGTTTGTAAGGCAGTGTCGCCGTCTCGCCTCCAGGCCTCGTCCCACAGAATCCCAGAATGGCCGAGGTGGGAAGGGACCTCTGAACATCACCCAGCCCAACTCCCCTGCCAAGCAGGATCACCCAGAGCACACTGCGCAGGATGGCATCCAGGCGGGGTGTGAATATCCGCAGAGAAGGAGACCCCACAACCCCTCTGGGCAATGAGATCTCATATGCTAACTGCTTTGCATGTGCAGCTGGTGCTCCAGAACCTTCTGGAAAGAGGTTCAGGTGTGTGTGCTAAGGTCTTTCCTTCCACACTGGCAGAACTACAGGTGCAAAGATGTCTCAGATGCTTACCAGGAGGTGGGCCTCAGACAAGTGCTATCCTGCCTTCTAGAGAGCTGCTCTCTGAGGCAATTTAAATTGCAGTAACCCCCCTTTCTTGCCAAGTGTTTGAGACATTCCCCTTTTTCCCCTCAGTCTCTAACAGCTTTTCTCTTCTTCTTGGTCTTCCCTTCATGCCATGTCCTTCTCCACAGACACAAATAAACCCAGCAGGGACAACTCTGACGGAACGCAACCTAAAGCAGGACTATTGCGTTTACTGCCATCGGCAAATATTCATTAGGTGAGGAGTAAACCGAGGGGAAAAAGTAGATGTTGAATACCAATAAAAGTAGGCTGGAGATGAAAAAATGGGCCATCTGCCTGGTTCCATATTTTATGCAAGTTTTGCACGTGTTGTACAGGATGAGGGTAAAATGGGTTGTGCCGAGTATAAAACTGCCCTGAACACTTCAGCTACGTGTGAATGTAGCATTTCTTATCAAAACATTGCCTGGATTCAGCAAGCGACTGACGTAAGGGCACAGGCAGAAGATTTTGCAAACTGGAGTTATCTCTGCTTACTGGCAGAAGCAGTGCCTGGTGGAGAAGAGCAGGCGACTCACATCATGGACCGTTTTAGAAGTGCTGTATCTGCTCCTCATTAATATCTGAAGCACAAATATTCTTGTCATAGTTCAATACAAAGCACAATCCTGCGAAGAGTACTTCAAATCTGGATTCACAAATGTGCCAGCGTTTCAGAGCTCCTGAATTCTCTGTAGTGTTTTGCAGGATCCCTGTAAACACTGTGGCCATTTACCAGTCACCCCAGGCTATCTTCTCATCTCCAACATGCTTTAGCCCTTTAATGTAATATTTAGACCAATGTTGTTATTAGATTTTCCCTGGATGAAAGGCTCTATAAACGTAAATGCCAGTTGCTAATTCTCACCAGTACAAAATAATAGTATTAGTACATCACACAATAAGAAAAAAATTAAGCTGGTAATTTATACTGCTGAATTAGATACACTAACAAAAGAGAGAGGCAATTATATACTGCAGTAAAATCTTCAGTGCACAGACTTAAGCATTCCTCAGTCTTTAGTGTTCAATTAGGATAAAATTTACTTTCAATACAAGACATAATGCCAAGGGCTCTCAGGCCCTCAGCAAAAATATAGGATTTCATCTCATCTGCATCCATGCAAAGTCTTTTTTATGCTGGCAAAGCTCAAGGTTTAGCTCCAAAGAACAATTAGATTTGCATTACACATTGCACTACCAGGCAGCAACACGCAGATTTATCTGCTGAATGAATATATTCTAATAGGTCTGATGATCTGTCTTTATAGTACCATTTGATTAACAACAAATTTATTCACTTGGCAGCTGTATTCCTTAATCAGGTATTCACTAAGCAATAGCATATAAATATGGATAAATGTCAGATTTATGGATCAGAGAGTACAATAATTTCATTGGAAGAAAGGTGAATTGTCTATACTTCTAATTAGTTTCCCTTTAAATAGGCTCATCATATGGACACATTTGTACACGTCCAGGGCCTGATTTTCAGTGCCAAGGGTGCGTGTCCCATCACACCGTAATCTCTCCTCGGAGCCTAATTGGAGCCCTCTGCTACAACCTGTCAGCTTCGTTACACAAATATTTCCCTGCATTAGGGGGCTTTGCAGGGGGCGTTTTCAAGACGGGGTCATTCACACGTTTGCACCTCCACAAACTTTGTGCCCGGCCAGTCTTCACTTATCCCCTCATTATCTGGGCGCACCAGAAAAGGTGCTGGCAATACATATGCAAGTCAACTGGTGAATGGCAGCAAGACAAAATTCTACAGGGAATATCTTCAGTTAAACGACAGTGATAATAATGAAAAATTATCATAATTACCAGGGAGAAATATAATGTCTGTGCAATTCAATCCAGGCTTTTAAGACAGGTTATAGACTCAGTTGACAAAAGTATTTTTACCTTTCTTTTTCAAGCAGATTCTCCTGCAGCCACTTGTACGCTTCATGGGAGGCTGGAAGAAAAAAAAAAAAAAAGGGGGGGATGTGAAATAATCCTTGGCTTATCAGGGTAAGTGCTGTTATTTTGGTATCTATATGGGAGGTAACAGGACTTAAGCTGTTGGACCCCGATTAAAGTAACAACTGGGCTGGTTGTGAATAGGTAAATTGTTTGAATATTGTTAGCAGCCTCTGCTTCAGTGCACTATAGGTATCAAAGCTGAAGTTTAGAGCACCTACATTTGGAAGATAAAATTCTCTCCAAAGAGCAGCGGGCTGCTCAGGGTAGCTCTGCAATACACCTGAAAAGCCACGAATAGCCTCAAAACCAGTCAGCTCATCGTACTTGGTCTGAACAACTTCTGCACTGAATTTTCCAGGAAACCTGGAAGAATTCTGTTCCTCAGGGCAGGAAGGGAGTATCAGGGGAAGTCTTTCCCCTGAAGGATGCAGGGAATAGGGCAGCTTTTGTCACCCTGAGCCCAGAGCTGCTGCTCGCAGCCCTGCACTGTGCTGCTGGTGACAGGCTGGCAGGAAGCACGGCAGTTTTATGCCACATTTTATTTTAATTAAGCACTAGGCACAAAAGAAAGAAAGAAAGAAAGAAAGAAATATAAGAAGAGTGATGCCTTCCCTACTGGTCCAAATCCTTACCAGAGCACGCCAAACTCCAAACCTTGTGTGTTGTGAATGCTGTGTATGCTGAAGCTACATCTTCGCATCCCAACTACATGATTTCCCTGTGGCGTGTCCTTTTTGTACAGCATGCCACACACGTGGGGCTTCTATACAGATCATCTACGCCACTGCAGAGACCTGAAACAAATGTCCGCAAGCTAAATGAGCTTGAATCCCAGCAGGCTTTTCCCTGTAACCCCAGGCAGGGCAGGGCCGTGTTTCCAGAGCAGAAGGCATCACGGGGCTGGTGCAGCTTCCCTGAGCGTGCTGGCTGAACATGCTGCAGGTGGAGACCTCGCTCTAATCCTGCTCCCATTTCTAGCTCGACCAATTTCACACAGTGTAGAAAATCACATGTGAGTCTCAGAGCAGATCTTAACCTGAGCTGCTCCATTCTGGCACATGTGACCATGGCTGCATTGCACCCATGGAGGGGAGGAGTGTGTGAAGTATATTTTGCTGCCCAAAAGTAATCCTGAAATAAATGAATAAATAAAAACCATCCTTCATGCAGTTCTAGGCAAAGAGAAATTTATCCTGATTTTGTTTATTAATCAAGTTACTGATCTATTATCTTTCAGAAATGTGACAAGTGACTGACAAGAGACTGATCTATCACCATTTCATATTCAGGACACATAGCATGCGGAGATGAACATGAGAGTAACAGTTCCCTGCAATATTTAAGTCTACTGAGCCCTGCAAATATCACTTGATTTATCAAATCTGATTTGGGGCTTATAGCCTATATAGAGAGAGTTCTCCACTTCCTAATCCATTTGCCAACAAGTATTTTCTCTGCTTTCCTACTTCATCTTCCTTCTTCACTGATCTGAGGGGCTGGAATCTTAAACTTATTTAGCGAGAACAAAAATTTATTTAAAAAAAAAGGATTTAAGGATTTTATTATAAGCTCTGACAATTATATATGTCCTGATCCAGAGAGTAAATAAGTGGCTGTTTGCTGTGCCACTAAATGCAGGCCACCAAACGGAATTTTTATATGACGCCTGAGACCGAAGCCATCAGACTTGCGCTGAGCGAGCAGAAGAGGCCGCTGGTTTGTCACCCTCCCGGCTGCGCCCGCTTACGGTGCCCGTCTGCCTTCCTCTGGGCACTCTCCCCTAATCCAAATGATCTCGACAAATAAATAAATAAAAGGAACAACTTTCTGAGGCTGACAACTTTTTCAGTTGTAATAGGCTGTCTTTTAGCAAGTGAACGCCTGTCATTCTGCTTTTCAGTTAATGACTTAAAAATCCAATGAAAAAGAAAAAAGGCAATAAATACAAAATAGAAAGTACCGGTCCCTTTATTTCTTGCTCAGAGGCAAATTGTGCAACCTTAATTTAACAGAAAATGATCAGCTTTATGACTAGATGTGTTGCAAATAAACTGACAACCTTTATACAATACAATTACTTTATTTTATGTGATATTATTATTATCTGAGCCATCTGACACTCTTATGGCTCATATAAAAATTCCTATTTTAGTGCAACTTTGAGCTTAAATAGATCTCTTTGTACTGTGTAAAACAACCCCCCTCCTCTCACTTTAGCACTTAAAACCTCCAGGATATACAGAGCTTTATCATATTCCTTCCTCCTCGGTTCTAGCAGCTGGGTTTTAGCATCTTGGTCAAAGGAAGCACTGCCAGTGATTTAAATCACCACTGGATCATCCCAAAAGTACACCCAGGGGAACAAATCAGTCCCACAGGACTGGAAGGAAGACTTCACTTAAGCTACCTGACATTTTTTACCAAAAAAAAAGAAAAAAAAAAGGCATTTTTCAGGACGGAGAATCATGATAACCCAGCTATTTTGCCTCTCTTCCTTAAATAAATTCATTGAAGCGGCTGGCACTGTGCAGCCAGGCAGATATATCCATTCATTACCATCTCTCCTCGCTACATGCCGCACATTTAATTCTCCTGATCCTTCCTCCCAAATCTCTCCCCAGCCCTGCAATCCTGTTAGCAGCTCTCCCCCTTGCTCAGCACAAATCCCTCAAGAAAACAGGCAGGTAACTGCCATTATGCTTCACAATCGCCGAAAAGCACGACAATTTCCCCCGCCGTGTGAATTCACTCTTTGCCACTCGGCAAAAGGCAGCCTCTCCCTCCCTCTGGCTGCCCACGGTTCGAAGGACCCACACCGGTTTTCTCCTCGCAGTGACGATATTGCCTGGCACGGCACGTCACCTCTCCAGCTCACCGTCTTCCAGACACGAGGGGCAGACACGCAGCACCTGCCTTGTAGCGCCTACCCTCACGGCTTAACGCCCCCAGCCCAGGAGCATCCCCACGTGCCCCGGGGTTTAACCCGACGCTGGGGCTGGGTGGCGAGGAGGCAGGGAACACTGATCAGATGACAGCTCCCGAAATGTGGTGGGTCTGGGGGAGGCTCCGGCGGGCTGAGCTCCCAAAAGGGCTCTTGCTCGTGGTGGGTGGGAGAAACCCAGCCCCGTGGGTCCATCGGATCAATGATGCTGCATTGACAGGAGGCTGAGACCTAAGGAGACCTTCTCCAACCGCGAAGTGTGTTTGGGTGCACAGAACCACCTGGCTTCTCCTGTACGTGCAGGACTGAAAATTCATGTGTTCTTTACAGCATTTCTCTCTTTCTGGCTGGTTCCAATGTGTGATCCAAAGCATTTAGTCGTGTATCTAAAACCTATTTTCTCCTGAGAATGTGTGGAAAATGCTTTGCTTTTTTGGCAATAAGTGCATTGCTGCTGTAAACAAGATTTTTCTGAGCTCTTTTTAATGAATATAATTAAGAACACATTATAAAGCAGATTATTAGTAGTAAACAGCAAGTAGTAAATCCCATCTATATAATGTGGCAATGTTATTAGGTTTCTTCCACTAGAACTGCAGACGTGCACCCTGGCCATTCTCCTGATACGATGAATTCCTGATATTTGTTACCGTTCTTCACAACCTGTAACACAGAGGTCCATGGGCTAAGAGTAATAAAGGCTACTTACTATTAAATACAACTGGATGAAGAGGCAAATGAATATTTGTCACTATATAGTGTGTTAAACTGCAAAAGCAGGAAAAAATGATCTTCAAAAAATAGGTAAAGCCATCAGAATTTGGTGATCTTTAAAAAATAATAATATTAAAAGGGAAGTAATTAGGTATCGTGACAATGGATAGAAAAGAGGAGGAAGCACCATAACAGCAAATATCATTTTCTGGATCCCTGATACTTTTGCACCTTCATGTGATCCTGAAAAGCATCTTGGCTGATTCAGAGAAATTACATCACCGTCTCCAGCATATGACTAAACCCTGAAGCCACCCTCAGAAGGAGAGCTGGTTCCTGCTCTCACCACTTGCCATATGTCTTCTCTTTCTTCCTCCACCATTGTAGCCTCATTTGCTATGGAAACAAGGCTCGTGTGATCCTGCTGCGTTTCTCATTCCCCTCACCTCACTTACAACTTCTAAGCCTGTAGGACCATCTCGATCTGAGTTGACAGATTAGTAGAAAGCACAAAAATAATTGGATCCTCAAAAGTCTTGTGAGGATAGGACACTGAGAGAAAGAGAAATGCCTTATTAATATCCCTGATTAACATCCTGTATGGAGTGAAAGTCTGGAGTGTAAACTAATGCCGCTGGATACCAGGTGGTCAGTGTATGAGAAGGGTCTTAACTATGCAAGACCTTCCACCATAAACTTCTTGGGCTAAAAATTCCATCAGCCACCAGTGAAAAAGAGGCTTCCTTATTTTTAATACTCACAGACCTACTTGTATTTTCTGTTCTTTGTTTCCACTTTCTTCTTCTAATAGAGCAAAACAAACAGCACCAGCCAAGCAAGACTTCCCTAACTCTTTTGCAGCATCTCTGTATCTGCTGCTGGAAACGGAGCTAAAAGCAAAGCCATCAGCTCACCACGCCGCTGCTGCAAACTGAGCTAAAAGCTCACCACGCCGCTGCTGCAGAGGCTGAGCAGATCACATCGGTGCTGGTTCTCTACCACTAAGACTGCCAGGAAAAATCTGTCCCATGCAAGACAGAGGATGCATGTTTTCTTTGCAGATCTCTTCTTCCTCCCCTTGTGGGTGTCCTCATTTTGTTTTGTTTTCCTTCAAGGAAGCCAAATTAGATTTCAACAGGAACAATAGCAACAGCAGAAACACCGGCTCTGTTATCTCTGTTCATTGCTCTTTTCTCCCAAATATTGTTTTTGCACCAGCTGAAAGTCTCCAAACTTGGGCTTTCCTTAGGAAAAAAAAATCTATCTCAATAGTTAAAGGAAAAAGGATTAAGGGATATTGTTAAAATGAAAGCCCTACTTAATACCCAGCATCTTCAATTCTGTAACTATTTTTCCTTTTCCTATATCTCTAATGAAAGGTTAAAAAGATCTTTAAGGCTGATTGTTGCCATGGGACTAAGCAGCCTGGAGTCTATTAATTCAACTCCCAGCAGTTTGTTTAACTAGTTAGTGTGCAACACTAGCAGGGTCATGCTGACATCCTTATTTCAACCCTCTTTTCAAGTAATGTAATTGGACTACTCCTGATGACTTACAATTAAATTTAAACTGAAGTTCACAAGCGAACTTTCTATCTATTAGCCTGTGTCAAAAAGCTTGGTGTTCTGAATCCTTAAAAAAAAAAATCAAAGACAAATGAGAAAACATTATGACTCATTAGATCAATCCGCTGCTGATGTAGGGCCTGATACAAAGTGTTTGTTAATGCTAAGATTGACATTAGTTCCTTCCTTCATTAAAAAGTAAGTAACGTAAAAGATATTAATGGGCAATGCCTATTTACCTTGCCGGTCTGGAATTTCCCAATACTTTTCTCTATATGTAAAATGCTTTTAAAGTTGTCTTAAACTATGCCCGACTCTGACCCCGTTTAATTCCTCTCCTCTTTTGAGCAACTGCCTCTTCCTTTCCAAGGTACGCCCTGGTATGTGGGACTCACCAATGAGCTGCTGAGAAGTCTTAAATAATTGATAATTTAATAAGCTCTCTGATGAGAGATAAATTCAGTCTTGTACTCCAGCTGTACTTTAAAAATCTCCCTGTATTGTTCTGCTTTGCGCTGCCACAGGTGACACCAGAGGAATGGCCTTTTGGTAAAGGATGGGAAGTTGAGTATCTTTACATGGTGCGTGTCCACACCAGGAACATATAACAAGCGCAAAGTGTTTATGGTATACATCTTTACCTGGTCTGTAACTGCTGGGCAGGACACTTATTCGGCCTAAATTAGAGCTCTTGGGAAAAGAGGTTACTCGCTTGTGTTTGATTTTCTGCATTAGTTCAACCTTTGCCATTTAGAAAAATTCACAAAGGTCCTATGTATTTCATATGATCTGCGTGTCTATGTGTACTGTACGCAAACTGTGTTGCAAACAATTACACTTAACTCTGTCCCTGTAAATAATTCATGAAAATTAACTTAAATACATGTAGCTGTCAACAACGTCTTAACCACAAAGCAATCTAATCTTTCACTCAGATAATTACTATAAATGTCAACCCTGAAAACTTCTGCAATTTGCAGCAGAGGAGATGAGAATCAAGCAAAGCTAAATTTTGTAACATTGAAAAACTTTAATGGAAAGTCCCGGTGTGAGCGGGGTGGGAGAGTCCAGGTGGAGGCAGCAGCTGAGAGCAGAGCCTCCGGTCCCTCCGGCCTCCCCGTGGCGCTCCCCGCTCCGCAGTGGTTTTGGACAAAGATACTGAGCCATTAACTCCCATTCGAAACCAGAGAACAGGCAGGATTTCAGGCAGGATCCTCCACAACAGACCTCCCCTGTGTGATTAATGAAGTATTGAGGAAGATGAATGCACGTAAGCTCACTCCAAGTAAAATGAGCACCACCTTGAAGAAAGCTTTTGATGAGAGGAAATTGCTCTGTATTAAGAGCTCTCTGGAGCCAAGGCAGAGACAAAAGTTACATTCAGCTCTCTGTAAATGAGTTCTGCTCTCTGTCTTCACAACTTTAACTAAACGGATGAAAATGGTCGAACAGGCAGACTTGGTTGCTCATGAGACTCCATAATTTGCTCCGTGAATGCTTTAAAAAGAGATGGGCTGGTAAAGAAGATCATTGAATTTAAGCAAAATACAGGAGTCACAGCACTTCTAGTATCAGAGGCAGCGCACGTGATTCAAAAAAAAGGAGCTCAGCTGTAAAGGTGGGAATCGAATAAGAAGGAGCAAACATCTTGAGAGGAACAGTCCTCCGCGTATCAAGAGTACTACGTGTCTTTGGATAACAAGAAAGAGTTTGGGTATTGATCATTACACGGACAATTCCTTCAGCTATTTGCAAGGCAACAGGAAGAAGATCAACAGGCTTACTTAAGGCATGGGAAGTTTGATGGAAATTTTGGTGCAACAGTCCTGGATCAAAAGACTGCCACTGAGTTTACTGCTCCTTCCTCTCCTTCTTGCACTAAGGCTTTGTTTATCAAGTCCCTGGCTTCTCACAACTCTTCTGTCTGGAAATCTCTGAATTTTGTACACCATCTCCTAGTTAGGATGTTTTCCACCCCTCGTGTTCAGGACGGTTTCACTGTGAGTGTGGGCCTGTCGCAGTACCCCATGGAAGCGGTCCTTGCAACTTCGGTTTTGGAAATGCTGTTGAACTTTTTATTTTCTGTCTGTTTTTAATCAAGCTTGAAATTTTCTACCTTTAGAGAAACCTTTAAAATCTTCTCATTTTCTCTGGATAATACATCTCTGAACTACACCGCTATACTCTAAGAAAAGGACTATTTTCTGTCAGTTGGAAACCCACGCCTCATTTTGAACTGAAATAAACCTACTAATAAAATTAATCAGCAGCACTACTCCTCTGGAGCGAGTCAGGGAAAATACGAGGGGTTATAAACTGAACCACAGGATCCAATAATGCAGCACAGGCAATACTGAGGAACCAGACCTCCACTAGCTGGGACACAGCACACCTCAGCAGAGCTGCGGCATTACTGTAGGAGAAGAGCACAGACAGGGACAAAACGTAAGTGAAAGCCAGGTAACAAGAGGTTGTAAGCACACTGACATTCTTCCAGGTGATCTGCAATGTTCCTTAAGATCCTTGTCCGTCATTCAAGACTTAAGCTTCAGGTTTTAGATACGCTATTGTGTGCACATCCTTCGGGGACAGCCCGTTAGCAACATCCTGTCTCTAGGAGAATAAAGGAGCCATGCATCCTGCTAGAGCTGCTTATGGAACAGCAGCAAAACTCAGGCTGAAGAGCTGGGAGCACAGCTAACAAGACACCTAAATTACAAGCCCTGAATGAAAATTGGGGTATCACTTCTGTCTGAGTTTCCTGTAAGCTTTTCTGCAAACAGAGATAGTTATGGCAATTTCCCGAGCGTGTAGGGAGGGCCAGCTAGTAACAGCAAGGAGTTTTTAGGTTTGTAAAACACCGCGTCTGCCAAAAATTACTAAGTCAGATCCCCGTAATGAAAGCGCAGGGCGTCTCTAATGGAAGCAATAGTAGACAGCCAGGGGACTTTGTTTTATAATTTTTATGACTGAGAGATGAACTGACAGAAGCAGACAGTGATGAAGAAAAGGTGCTGCTCTGGAAACTGGCCAGTGCATCTGAAGCTGTTATCAACAGAAAGGTAACAGATGTGGGGTTTCAGTAACAAGCCATGAGAAAATACAGCCACCACATACGGTAAGACAGCAACACTTGTTTAACCCCTTCCCAAACACTCAAAATTGCAGAATAACTAAGCTACAAAAGGAGGCCTAAATTCGTGAGCCTGATAAAGAAATGGGAACTATAAAGCCTAGTCTAATTTCTGCTATGAATTCTACTCGACTCAGTTTTTGCTGTTGAAGGTTTGATGCAGTTAACCTGGCTCTAGGCAGGAGGCAATGTTCTACCAACGCCATCGGTATTTGTGCTGTCGGGTACCCCACAGGATTTTATCGCACGTGCCACACACACAAAAGGAGCAGAACTCATGACTTCCTACTCCACAAGGCTGTTGTTTCTCCCTGCTCTTGCTGAGGAATTGGATAAGCCACCTACCTGGGTGCTCTGTCAGCTCTGTCTCTCTCCAGCAAGAGGGCCAATGACCGACACGTTCAGCCTGGCTTCATTTACCTCGCACCACAAAAGCGTTACGAGATCTCTCACTCCGTGTCCGCCCATTGCACTAGCTTTACTGAAGCTCACAGAACACAACTTCTTATTTTTACATTCAATACGATGACACCCTTATCTGGGCACCCCGACTGTGTTTTTTAACACTGCCTCGACCATGTGAGCTGCTGAATATTCCTTTCTTCATCCTTTCTTCTGCTGGCTGGAGGCCATCTGCTATGTGTTTCTTTGGGGTTTTGCTCCACGCCCCACCTAGTGCTTCTCCTTCGAGCCTCCAGGGCACCCCAAGCAGCAGCTCTGCTCCCTGAATGCTGGGTTTGGACCCTGGCTGCACTGCTGTGCTCTCAGGATCTGAAGTACTGGGCAAAGATACTTCCACAGCCTCGAGAAATATAGGTGTTTCATTTTTATGTTCTATTTTAACATAGGTTTCAAGTAGCTTCCTTTAAAAGCCCTGTCAAAAGCTTGAAGAATTGGACCATACAATAGAAATCATCTTCATTTATTTATAGAGGCAGGGCTCCAAAGGCTCAGACGTTCAGTTTACCTGAGGAACTGGGCTAGCATCCAGGGAAGCCTGAGAAGTAAGTTCTGTAGGTACATTAACAAGGCTGGTTTATCTCGAATACAGCTGTAAGAGGATGACTGTTAAAATCTTTGGATAATCAGGAAGAAAATACTTGAATATTCCTTTTAATCACTCCTGGTTGGTTCGAGACATTCCATTACAAGCGACTCAGCACATTCGTCTGCCTTCCCCAGACGCATTAATGTCACCGTGGGTCTGAACGCACCCACCTGCAGCTGGGACATCGGCATCTCAGCAAGGTGCTGGACTCTGCGAGGCAACAGCCAGTCAGCCTCTTCCCTGTCCACATCCCACCTGACAGGCAGCACAGAAATCCTGCTGGTGTTTTCCTCCAAGACCACAGCCCAGTCGCAGACGCAAGCTGGCATCTCCCTGCAGATTCACCCACGATGAACTCTGCTTCAGCAGCTAAGCTAGCAAATACACAACGAGCTGCTTTGGGTATCGATGCATAGATTTTTCTAGGCAGGATCCTTCTACTTAGGTACAAGCACTAAAACACCGCAGCGATTTCGGAACTGCCATTTCTGCAAGTGCAGGACACGACTTCCATCCGGTGCTTTTCTGAATAGCTCAGCTCTTGCAGGAAAGGATTAAGTTAAAAAAATCCTGAAGCTTTTTTTTGTTTTTTAATCTTGCAGTTTGTGGGAAAAAAAATGCAAAAAGACATAGCTTGCAGTTATACGGAGCCGTAATGGTTTCTGTTTGATTTTTTTTAATCTACTGTTATAGTTTAAACAAAATTAAGACCAAGAGAGACAACCAAGGAAAGCAAATGAATCAGTGACATTTCTGGACTCTGTACTCAATGTTAGCACAAACTGACATGCTAAGCTACTTTTTTTTTTTTTTTAATTTATTTTTCTATCAGCACAGTTTAATTTAGCTTTCATTTATTTGCATGTAAGAAAGCCTCCTTCCGAATCCTAGCCTAGGCAGAGAAGGACAGTGCTGCACCTCGGACACCAGCAGTGTGGGGAGGGAAGGGCAGATAACACAGAGCACATCCCAGCAAGCAGAGCGAGCCTCTCAAGCCCAGCACAGGACAGTTCTGGTGGACAACGAGCATTGCCGCTGTGGCTCGCACACCACGGACTGATTCCTGCATGACACGGCCCAGCAAATGGAGAACAACGTTCCGCTCAGCGCTGCCAGGCGCGGGGCAGATCCCACACTGCAACCCGCGGTCCTGTGAGGTCGAGGAGCGACCCGCTCTGGAGCTGTCGTTGCCACTGACCTCCTGAAAGTTCTCCCCAAGACAGCCCTGGCTTTGACACCGGCTTTAAACCATCGTTGCTCCCCTAGGTCACTGCTGCTTGGCTTTACTGAGCCGAGAACATTGCTACGCTGGTCAGAGCCACAGGATCAATAAAGCAGAGAAGGAAAGAGCTGCATTCCCATCTGCCTCGTCCATCACCAGCAAACTTGGCAGCTGAAGTTTGCTTCACAAATTCCATTTTTCACTTGACAAAAAGCCTTTCTTGGAGCCTGCTGGTGGAGGGACCTAAAACCTTATATACATTAAGGCAACTGAATTGATACCCTGTCAGAGGAAGAGAATCTCTCTTTATCTGGCGAGAGTTAATGATGATTTATTAGGCAGAACAGACAGGTCCCAGGACATGTTTGCAAGGACTTGTCAATCAGAAAAAAAATCCTCCAGAGATTTGGACTAAGCTATTTCATACTTCTTATTTAGAAGACATGAGAAGAGAATGGGACTTCGGTTCGAAGTACTTCTTAGATAACACGAAGCTTTAGGAAGATAAAAGACAGATGAGAAAGGACCTCTTAAGACACCGAGTACAATCCCATGTCATCACAGAAATGCCACTAAGGAAAGATATATAAACGATTAGGATTTGGGGGACAGTGAAATAAACATGAAAGACTGTCGGGAAGATACCTGATGAAAAGGAATGTCTGAAATGAAATCAATGCAAAGGATACTGCCCTGGAGCTCAATAAAAACCAACAAAATGCCTTCAAATCATTTAATTTGTGATCCCTCCATATGAACTTCTCTCAGAACAGCAGACTTAGCGATCTGTTGGTCCATCAGGGTAGGAGTCTTTGTCCTAATGGAGCCATCATCATCTTGGACAGCCCTCGAAGTCAAAGGAGAGAAACAAGGACTTTCAGGGTGTGATGCTCACTTACGTTAGCACAGCTGGGTCAGCTCAGTCACCCCATAGAAGCTCGAGGGAGCCACGGGTCCCTCACTGCGATGACATGCCAACACCACGGACCTCTAAACCACAAATCCTGCCCAAGTGACCACCCTGCTGTTTGCCAAAGGCTAGTTCATGGGGAGCGATGGACTTCACAAGCCTCTCTGAGTTCCAGACCTGTCTAGTAGTCCTGTCCTCATCCTTCTAGATCCAAAGCTGTTGCTGAAGGGAGGCTGGAAGGACCGAGGCTCAGCACAGAGACGTCCTCCAACGCAAAGCACGACTCGAAGGGAGCAGGGGGTGTCGGAGACGTGCCTCAGGATGGGCAGCAGACACACTAATGGACAACAAGTTCCTCCGAGACTTTGATTAGAAAGCACATCACGTTAGGACTGCTCTCTCTGACTGGTCCTTTCCCCAGACCGACAGCGAAGGAAAGCCAGCAGTGGCCGGCAGACAGCAAGAGCATGGGAAATGCTTCCCACGGCCAGTAACCTTGCACAAGGCTCGCTTCTCGTGTCCATTTCTTCTGATTGCTGTCTTTACCAAGAGGGACGTGGCAGAAAGGCAGGCACAGCCTGCGGCAGCACTTACAGCTCTTAGCTAACAGTCTCCACGGAAGGAGAAACCACCAAATACTCGACAGGGACCCAGGTACATCACACCTCCAGATCCCTGCAAGGCTTTGGCGGTGGCACAGCCACAGCGGCTCCCTGAGCACTGGGAGGATGCTCGTGTCCTGCTCCCCCAGCAGGCTGCTCTCCAGCTCTCCTACACCCTCACTGCAACGAGCCCTGCAGGCAGCGAGCGGGCGGCCGCTCAGGGTACGGGAGAGCGCCATTAATCACCTTTAAAAACCCCTCATGTTCCAGTGGCAGCGGCTCTGCACAAAACCAGAGCGGAGGCTGCATCATCCCTGTTTGCTGAGATTTATGGCAGAGCAGCGGGAACTTGCTTTGGGCGGCTGCAAGGCCTCTCTCACGCGGCGCCTGCAGTTTAGAAAACCAGAACAGCGCCTGCCTCCCCTGCCTGGATTATAAATGCGAGCTTTCTCTCTGTACTCCCTTAAAATGAAAACGGACCTCACAGAAGAGAGCCCGTGTTTGCAAAGCTTTATTTCACTCCAAGCAGTACAGGAGGTGAACCCTGCCCTGGCACAGATTTCAGGATTTGCAGTGAACGGAAAGCAGCAGGGTGTCCTCCCGAAGGCACCGTGTTCCCTCAGCCACCCGAGACCTCTCTCGGCAGGGAGACGCGATACAGCTCCCAGGACAGCACAACCCATCGGGGAAAACTCCTTGACATCGATTTCATTTTCCTTCCAGCCCCCCCGGACAGCCCCGCAATGCCAGCAGACGCGGTCTGCCCTGCAGGGACGCAGCCCTGCCCCGAGGATCGCAGGTGAGGGCTGCCTCACGTCCCTCTTGCGGAAAGCTGCGGCAGCCCAGCGCTGACCTCGGGGGCTGGTGTCGAACACCAGCTCTTGGCCTAGCTCTGCGGAAAAGGAGGAGCCCATTCGTACTCAACCACCGCCGTGACGTGTTCGTACTCTGCTGCGAGGCAATAAAACCCGAGAAATTCGGTAAAGGATGAAACGAGGCACACGCTTTCCTCCATGGCCCGTTGGGTAGAGGTGCTCTGCCGTGCATCTCTATCCTCTAACCGGATTTACTTGCTCAACTTTAACATTTTTAATATCATTTTTGTGTCTGCAATAGAGATTTTCTTCCGTCCTTGCTCCCTGCAGTTACACAGCCCATTTCTCTTTGTCACTTGAGCAGCACCGCACCTCCACGGAAGGTTTATCATCCCAGGAACTGAAAGGCAGAGAGGACGCTCACCGCTCCCACTAACGGCTCCCTTGATCGATGCCAAAGGCAGCACCAGCTGAGTTTGGCTGTCCCAGCTCTTGCTGCCCGGGAGGAGCAGTCCCCTTGCTCCGGGCACAGCTCAATCGTTTCACGCAGCCCTGTGGGCTGTGGAAGGGGAACTGCCAGGGGACGACCCTCGCTGCAGCCCGGCTGCCGCTGCGCTGCCCCACGCGCGCAGGAGGAGGATGGGCAGCGACCGGCCCCGAGGGAGCAGGGGAGGAGCTGACAGGCAGGAGAGATCATCTGCGTGAGCACAACGAGCTGTGTTGAGGGAAAAGGGAACAAGAAGGGAATGATGTCCCTTCGAGAAGCACGTTGCTCACAGACCTCACTTAATAGGGAACTCAAAGCTATGCCGAGTGCTGGCTTGGTGTTCCTGCTTGTGCCGCACACTACCGGGAGCCCAGCAAGTGCTCCTGCCCACCAGGTTGTCCAAAATGAATGTTAATCCCCCTGAGCACCATGCTCCAACTCAGTGCTGCCTCTCCCGAGAGCCCAGCACCTAACACAACGAAAGCCTTTCAAGAAGAACTTCCCTTTCCAGCAGGCGCTGAGGTTGTCTGGGAGATTGCACAGAAGGAACGAAGTTACCACATCCAGGTAACACCTTATGGGCCACAGCATCCGCTCCAATACTTTTAATTGCTGCCAAGGGAAATTAGCCCCTGCAACAGAGTTTTAGAGGACGACCCTTAGAAAGGAAGAGAGATCCACGCTAGTGCGTTTTAAAGGTCTACAGTAAAGCAACAACAAAAATTACAGAAGAGCTTTTGTATCTGCCATAAAGCTGCTGCCACTGATCCAGGTGTAGTAAAACAACCTCCTTCTTGCCTGGATCTGGTCCGTTACTTTTTACTTAATGCTTTTTTTATTTTTATTTTAGATTTAGTGCGCGTTACAAACACCTCGCAGAGCGGATGTGTGAGTGCTGTGATTTAACACCGTCGGCGCTACAGCAGCTTTGCCGGGCAGGAACGGAAAGTGACAAAGTCATGTATTGTGCAGCACATTTGCCTCTCTCTCTCTCTCTCTTTTTGTTTAAATTAAACTCTTTGTATAAATAGTCATTCTGGCTGATTATATAATCTCCCACATTTAGATCGTCTGTGTTGCAACCATGGCAACTCCCCGAGCCGAACGCATTCGGTTCAAACTTCGTTCTAAATTTGCTGATGAGGGTGAAGAAACAGCTCTGGAAGCCCTTCCCAGACAACCTACATTTGTTCTTTGCCTGCAGAGCTCGATCCAGCTTGGACCGAGAGCACCCAGTGCCCTAAATAGGTTAGGAACAAGTGTGCGTCCTGCTCCAGTTTAGCCGATTGCGTCTCTGATACCAGACACGGGGAGCAGCAATGCCATTAGGGAAAATGACTATTTCTATTATTTGATTAGTACTAAGTAAAAGAGATGCACAGTAGCAGAGCTGGAGAATGACATCTCTGTGGCGCAGAACAGGCAGCGCTCGCAGTAGCTCTGCAGAGCTTCTCTCCTTGCCTCATCAGCCTGCCTCATCTTTGGTTTGCAAAAACAACCCTGAAGCTGAAAGGTTCAAAAATCCTTTCCTCTTGTGGCTAAAAAAACATCGGAGGGTGATGCTAACTGCCCTGCGTGCTGGTATTTGGTCCTGCCGAATGCGTCCCACTAGTCAGATGGACGGGAGCAGCTCAGCCGCGGACTTAAGACTTTGGCCAAGCTGCCCTGAAGCTGCAGGAATTTCAGCCTGCAGCCAGTGTCCGACCCTCTGGGACAGGCAGCCCCGGCCGCTCTGCGCTGAGGTTGCAGAAATAAGGTAAAGCAAGGCCCAGAATTGTGCGCAGAGTGGAAAAAGCACAAGTGGGTTTGAAATAACAATTAGGAAAGAAAAAAAAAAAAAAGAGCAACCACATAACTGTTCTAATTAACCATTGTGCTCACCTACTGTATTTTTGTACTTGTAATTCTTGGTATTTTCTTTGAAAGGATGAATCATCCCAATCAGGTCTTTATTTTTCTTGTGCCATAAATACAACAGATGAAACGTGCGGCCAACTTTTCAGGTAACATCGCTGCCCAAATGTCCTATAGCGGTCCCAGGCACATGAGCCAAAATCAGACCCAGTGATGTGGGACTGGCAGCACTTCCAGACTGGCTAGGACTGAAACCCTGCTGCGTTAGGCACTGGCTAAACCCTACAGTCAATAAATCGGAGAGTTTATGCAAGAAGTTAAACTGTGCATATAGAGTTGCCCATCTGTCTTGCACAAGTAGCTTCTTCTGGGCTAGGCAAGTTCCTGCGGGCTTTGCCACACAGCCCTAGAGACTGCAGAGCCATTTGGGCTCCAGAAACCTGCCTCATGTCCAGAGACGGTTAGCCTCGGACAACTATGACAGAAGCTGTAAGCTAATCCTGGCAGGAGAAACCTATTCCTTCATGTTCTATTTAGATCCTCACAGCAACAAACCAAAGTAAGGGTGTCACAGTCCTTATTTCAGACATTTTGAAGCTTGCACTGAATTTAATCTCTTGCTTCAATTGGATATTTATAACAATAAAAGTCCAGCCATGCACAGGCAAGGCATGCTACAATTACAATTACACTTACAAAAAACAAGTGGCAATCAATATCTCATGTACAGTCTGATCTTGATTATACTTAGTCAGTGGTGATGCTAACAACTTGCTTATATCATTTAATTTCTTTCCAATCACATCTTAATTACTAGCTATACCAAAGATGCCCAGAAACTGTACAACAAGAACCCATCCATTTTTTGTCTTACATTGACATGAGCTTTGACACCATTAAGTGCTGCAGACTGGAGGGAGAACAGAGATTAAATGCAGTAATTAATTATGTGCATTTGAAATTGAATACGAGAAAAAAGGAAAAAAAAAAAAAAACCAAACACATAAGAAGTGAGGTTACTGAGCTCGTACATTAACAGTAGCTTGTTGCATTAATTTGGTTCCTCACTGATGCTTTCTAATTCCCTTTTCATTACATGAGGAGAAGGGATACGTTCTGCCAGAGCCAATACTTTTGTGAAGATGTTACACTCATTTTAAATGTGTCTCTATTCTCCTACCTGTAGAAGATGGATCTCTTTGTTATCTTCTTCCCTGCCTGATAATCCCAGGGAGGACTGAATAAACTCAGACATTCAAGGGAATAATGGTAGCACTGCTAGCCTGACATATTCACACAAACCCACCAGGACTCAGCATAAGGTGGGAAGGTGCTTAAATAAGCAAATAAAAAGCCACCTGAGCCTCCTTTGCAGAATAATGTAGCCGGAGCTTCTCTGGGAGCCAAGCAAACAAATGAATTAATAGCAGTCTTTGCCTCTTGTTGGGTATTATTCACGACGCTTTATTAGGTTGCTCCCTGGAAACCTAGGTAAACTTTGACTGTGACTTTCTTTTTGATCTTCTATGCCCAGATCATCTGCTTTAATGTAATCCTGGAAACTTTTCAAGAAGTCTGCATTCACGCGCCAGTCCGCGTCTATTTCCATTTGAAAGGACCGCTGGAGCAGCTCAGTGGGGTGCCCACAGGTGATCTGAGCCATGAAAGGGCAGAAAGGAAAGAGATGGGAAAGCTGGCGTTAAACTGGAAGTGCTTCGCACGTAACCGAGCTCATGATTTGGGAGAAAGAGTGAAGAGGCAGCCTCCTCCGACCCGAGCTTCGCCCTCTGCTTGGTCGTGCCCAGGTCGGATGGCTCACAGAGAGAAACCGCCACCACTGGCCCCGAGCCTGGCTTTGCTGCTTCAACATCAGGAAGCATTTCCTAGTGAGCTTGGGGACATTTGCTGATAATACGCCTTACGTAAAAATTAAGCAATATAAAGTCGCTTTGCCTTACTGCTGGCATCTTTTTCTGGACGTTTTTCCAAGTCCGTAGCCTTCTCCCAGGACCATGCCTGCGAGGCCTGTTGCCGTCTGCAAACTGGTGCAGGGCCGTTACAGGCAGTAGTAACGATATCTTTGCGTGAGTGCTCTGAATATAGGCCCACAGGATTTGTTTAGCCCAGCTACAGCAACTATTTTAAGCTTTTTACATAAATGCAATGTCTCCCGTTTCACTTCTATCTTTTCCATTGCCTTGGATCCCCACTAGTCTGACACCTTCCTCTTTTTAGCAAAATTCCATTATAAGGCAGTATTATAACGGAGTTTTTGATGTTCCTGTTCCTCCTGTTTGCCTACCAGGCTCGCACTTTGCCACTGCAGCACCCATGGCATCTTACCATGAGTGAGGTTACCTGGCATGGCCAGTGTGTCGGGGTGCATCTAGAGGGAAGTACTTTGTGTCTCCGTGTCCAAACTGAGCGCACTCTTCTGGCAACATCTGTATTTCTCCATACACATGACAAAGCAATCTTGTGATTAGCTGCAGAACACGCTCATTAGCGTCTCTGGGGAAGCTGCCCTGCATTCTGATTTGAGAGGGCTTGCTTCCCTTAACAGCCTTGCTAGGAAAGAATATTTCATCATGAAATATTTCAGTATATCGTGTTTTGCTGTCTGAGCTTGGATCAATTTACGTTGCCTCAGACGTGCTGGCAAAGGGTCTCCAGCCAGCACAGCCCAGGTAGAGAGACTGAGAGCAAACTGCTCTGGGCGGGTAGGGAAAAGGATACCTCAGGGCAGCGATGCTGAATTATCTCCTAAGAAAGGGATCACAGCTCCAAACTCCAGCTATATATATATATATATTTTAAAAAAGGCGCAAGCAATGTCTGATGCAACCAGAACTGAACTTTTTTCTAGTAGTAAGCAACATGGTAGAAAAAATACTGGACTATTCCCCTATAATTTTTCCCCCTCTGTATTCATTCCAGAAGCAGGAACAAGGCACAGAACAAATGAACACAATTACTATGATAATTCCGTTTTTTTTTCTAACTACACCGAGGCCATTTGGATATAACAGTGGGTAATTACTGAGTTCTTAATGGCTAGTTTAAGGTTGGCCCAATAACACTGCAAAAAGAAGTAGGTAAAAAGCATCGCTGTTTAGACATTCGTTGCTATTGTGAGTGGACCCTGCAAAAGGAATTAGTTTATGTAACTCATATTTCATGAAGGCAAATGAAATCTCAAATGTCCTATAATTATAATAATTATTTCTGCCTGATGTTTAATTACTCTACCTAATGAGCCAGCAGTACTATAATGGGCAGGTAAAGCTCTGATGAAATTGTCTTTCTCTTGTAATCTGGTTTCTAAAAGAGGACAGAGGTTGCGCTGTTCACAGCTCCACTTGGTTAACTCGTGCCACATTTTCTGAGATTTCCAAGATGTGATTAGTTGTGGCCACCCTGCTTCTGCAAATTGCTGCTCCTATCACAGAAAAGTTGAGGTGAACTGTGCACTAAATTCTTCTTCAAGAAGCACTTCTTCTGATGTTGATTATAGTGCAAATTAATGATTGCTGGTGTCTAAGCAAGGTGACTTTACAGACAGGACTGGAAAAAAAGAGTCCATTAAGATCAGCTGGATAAAGGACTTAAGATATGAACAAGCGAAACCATGGTTTGCATTCAACAAAATGGATTGTTTTGATTGGGGGTACTGAAAAAAGTGATGGATAAATGTTAAGTTAAACAGGGACCTGACCACCATCTACAAAACAACAGGGGCAGCAGGATACAGAGCAGGATACGGCCTTTCTGGGCTTACATCCCATTCGCTGAGGAACTCATCTGAAGCGAGGGGAGTTCAGGTCCAGACCCTAGTTTGCCCTGACTGCTGCTGCTCTGTGTGAGCATCCCCACCACGAGACCTGCAAATCCGCTGTGGATCCGAGCTCCCGTGGTCAGGCTCCGCAGCCTGGTCCTCAGCACTCCCATACGGAGGAGTGCGCTGTACGAAGCAGTGCCCTCACATTCGATTTCTGGTCAAAAAAAGAACATGCAACTCGGCTATTATCCTCCAGCCCGAAGTGTCCAGTCATGGCCATAACCCTGCCCTAAGAGCAGAGGCTGATAACGAGCTCCCTACTCCCCACACGGACGCTGTCCTTAGAGGAAAGCGTAGAGATCTGCAGCAGGCCCATTAGCAGGCTGAGAAACGTGTGCGAGCACCGAGATTCCTAAGACAACGACTGATGCTCAAGGACTGCAGGTGGTGAGTTGTGTCCTGTTTTACAATGGAACAGACGTGAAGAATTGAAACTGTCAAGATTGAGAGCAGGAGGGTAAAGTGTCAGAGGGAGCGACAGCAGAAGTGGGGCATTCCTCACATTTCCCATTGTAATACTAAGGGAAACAGTAAGATCAAGGCTCATAATTGCATTGAATATGAGTCTAGTAGTTGCAAAATTCCATATTCCTCAGCCTGAAGTAAATAGGAAACACGGTGTGGTTGTCTCTATTTCCAAAAACTGTTCTGAAGCCCGCTGCGCTGTGGAAGGGCCACGCTGCTGACATAGGCAGGGAAGTCTTTTTCCCTGCACTCCAACATTTGAGAAATTACCGCTTACAAAAATAAATGGACTCCGTTCAAAGCCTGCTGCTCGCTTACCCAGAGCTCCAGGAGGAAAGAGCCCGCTCAGGCAGAACTTGTCCTTGCAACTTGCTGCTCTTTGAGCACTACAAGCCTCTGACGCTAATACCACCCGAATGCTCCCAGGCTGCAGGTGGATCTAAGCTGCACAAATGGAGCCAGGTTTCATTTTAGTTTGAAGTATCAAAATTGCTGACAATTAAACTTAATTGTATGAATAAGCTCCTTAGCAGAATGCACCGCTGGGCTTCCATCCAGCCTAGCGCTGGCAAGAAAAGAGAAATCTATACGCGGAGTGTCTGACAACGTCCTGCAACCTGCGAGAGCGGGGCTTTACCACGGCTCAATAGCAACACACAAGGGTCCTGGTCTTCCTGCCTTTCCAAGAAAATTTCATTTTTCTGTTTCATGATGTTTTACATTAACAGTCCTTACCCTCGACAATCTGCTTTTCCCTCACCACATTTTCTTGAAGGCAAATTTCTAGAAAAAGGATCCCATCTTTCCACAGGGTTTAATGACTGGCTTTGGCCCTACCCATCCAAGCAACAGGCATGAAAAGTCCTAACAAAAAAGGCCAAACATCTTTTTCCCGGAGACATCCTTTCTGAAATATTAATGTTTTGTTCCCCCAGGGTGGCATCTCTATTTGCTGTTTCTTATACAACCAGCTTGTTACTGCATCTGCTTCTACAACCAGAATTGTAGGCAGCAAAGATGTTCTTGGGGCCCAGGGGTCAGTTGTTTTCTATTTCATTTCTCTTTGGTTTAATTTTAATTTATTTTCCCTTATTCTATCACTTACGGAGATCTGAAGGCAACTACTCAGGTTGAATAAATCTAAATAGCATTACCAATAATTGGATGCAGCCTTAGCACGAGCTCCCGTGATGCTGTAAAGCCACCTATTTTCATGCTACATAAAGTAGGCTTAAGGAAGGGAGAGTCGACCAGCATGGCATTGTGAAGCTCAGAATTTCTGTCCTATGAATCAACAGATTTTGTCTCTGTGGTTTTTCATAAACTATGATTTTATCACAGTCTTATAATTACAAACGGGACAAGTCCAAACCCCAGACCAAATGCCACAAGACTACGCAATGCTTTAGAACAGATTCTTGTGTTAATTTGTGGTTTGCTCCTGTCCCTCACGGTGATAAATGTCCAAAATATCTATTTAACATCTGTGAACTGTGGCAAAACCACATCTCACAGCATCCCAGCAAAGCATCTCGGAGCCCTCTCTGAATTTGCCCCCTTGGTACCAGCTCAAGGAACGTGGTGACATCGGTCCCATTCCACGGACCAGAACCGTGAAAGAGAGAGGAGCCCAAGCCACCTGCAGCTTCCATGCCTGCTTCAGACAGGATTCAAAATGACTCTTCCTAAAATACACAGGAAATCGGGAACTGATGAATTACGAGGACCCGGGGCTTCTGGGTCTCATACCAGCCTAGCAAAAAAAATTATTTCTGCTAAAAAAAAAAAAAAAAAAAAAAAAAAAAAAAAAAAAAAACACAAAAAAACACTTTTGTTTTCAGATCCCTTACACAAAAATGTTTTAACAATAACTGAGCCAGACCTCTGCTCAACTCGTTGGTTCTGGCATCGAGATTAAAACAAATTAAGGTGATACCTCAGAACAGAATACTCAAAACCGACAAGAATTGAAATAAGTAAGTTTTTGAAAAGCTACTCCCAGAATGTCTTCCTTTCTTGACATAAGCTGGATATGAAACACTTCGTGTATTTAATAGATTTTGGGTTAGTCTAGCAGGAGATACTAACTGTAATACATACACTGGAGGAATAGAAAAACTCCAGAAATTGAACATGGGAGACTTACAGGAGAAAGAGAAAATTTAACACAGTTCGTAATTTGTCCAAGGCTGAAGAAACAATTTTGCAATTTTTTATTTTATCCCTTGAAGGGAGCAGAACCTCAGAGCCCCCTACAAAATACAGGTATCGATTGGAATACGGGATACGATATAAATCCAGAGAGAAACAGCTCGAAGTGCTGGCAAAGGCACGAGCAGATGCCCAGCAAAGAATGTCGCCTGGGCCAGAGGGGGGTTGTGGAGCCAGGAGAGTGCCTGGGAACCGCGGCTGCTGGGCAGGACTTTAAATTAAACAAAAAAAAAAGAGGTGAGGGAAAAAATATCCAAAGCAAAACAAACCACATGGAGAGGCTGGTGCCAAAGCACACCACGAGTGCATGACAAGTAAAGGAACTGCTGCTGAAGCAAGATAGGAGCCCTGCAGATATTGATGTCTAATTTGTTTGCTTTATGCGAGGGGAGTAAGAAGCAGAATATACATAATTGCAGGCAATTACTAATCCTGTTATTCCAGTGGCACAAGGTCTAGAGACAAATGGAAACTATGATCCTTCAGTGGAGCAAAATACCTGCGTTACAGCATGCTCACAGGAGCAGAAGCCAGAACGAAAACAGTAGCAAATGAAAAAAGCCACCAGAGCCCCTTAGCTGAGAGCAAAGAGACCTTGTTCCTGCTCGGGGAGCCCAGAACCACGTCCCTCGTGTCCAGCAGTCTTGGTTCTCATCTCAACTCCAACTCCACCATCAGCTATCCGCACATGGGTTTATCTTTCCTTTGCGCTTGTATTTATTATCTCCTATTTTAGTAAGCTTTCAACTTTGTTTAAAAACTGTTTTAGAGCAAATCAGAAATCCTAAATTGATTCATGAGGATTTACAGCATTTTAATTATGGAGTGTGTTTTTGAATGATTTAAAGGCTGATAAGAGCTCGAAGCAGCCCGAGATTCCGAGGAAATGAGAAACATGACATTTTGAAAAGGAAACCAATTTTCCTCAACTTAAACTGTTGCTCACATAAACCAAATTATAAATATGCTCTGTGACTGTAATGCTACAGAGGACTGTTTATGAAAATATGATTAGTAGTGCAATTTTCTTAGGTTTCAGCTGCTTTCTCTTCTCTGCAGACTTGAATGCAGCAAAGAAACCAACATCCTTCCTCCTCAAGCACCCATCTTTCTCAAGGAAAAGCAAACAGCAAATCGACTCCTGCAGGCCAGCCGGGGGATACCCTGACAAAACCCTGCCGCACACAGACAGCTGTGGGGCACGGAAGAAAACATTTCTGTATTAAATATAAAGACTTTTGAACGTGGCTGTAATCTCAAGGTTATGCCTCATCCAATGCCACAGCTGGGCTTGCACTGACATCCACAGCTCCTAACAGAAAGAGAGACTGAGAGATGTGGCAACACGACCCAACTCTGCTGCCCTAGAGAAGAGTTCTCTGCTCATAAAACGGCAGTGGGAGGGCAAGGGGGCACACGTTGAGCACGTAAGAGATTACTTTTGAATACCTGCTGGTGGGTCAGGCATGTCATCAATGAAAAAATAAAGAAAGAAAGAAATCAGACACCAGTAAAACCTATCTCGAGCTGCAGAATACCTAGTTACCCCTCAGCCGGCAGCATTAGATGGTGCTGGGACTGTGTGGGGTTTGCAGTGGAGCTCATGACTTTGCAGCATTTCTTTACATCAGTGATCTACTCCAAAGGCTTTGTAGTTTTAGCGTTAGAAAACAGCACTGCTAAATTTCAAGTTAAAAATAGAAAAATCATCTGCCTTACCCCATCTGGATACTAGAGAGCTTTTACTACCTCTTCTGAGAAATTGGGCTCTATCCTTGTATCAAAGGAAAAAAAGAACACATTCATTGGCATTCTTCTTTCACAAATAGTGTGTATAGCACTTCAAAAAGGCACCAGATAAAAGTAAAATTATTTTATTTATCAGCAATGATGGGAAGAAAAATGCAAGAGAAGTACTTTCTTGTAAGTGTGTGGTGAGATGACATTGTGTGTTAAATATTAGTTTCTTGGAGCTTGGCAGGCATTTATTACTGAAGACCTACCTCCTCCTGAGTGCTATTTCCCACAAAACACGACTGTCAGTGACATATCTACGGGTGCTGGGAAGTCAAGACTTTGGTAACTCACTTGGGAGGATCTCCGTTAAGGCGTTTTAGAACAAGATCCTGCTTTTGCTGGGCAGATGATGGACCCACCTCTCTTACCAGCATAACACATGTACATTTTCTGCCTTTTATCATTGAATTTGTGTCTTTATACAAAAACAACTAGTGCTGAGAGCATTAAGGAGACCCAATATATAGAAGAGCAATATCCTTTTAAGTCTTCTTTTTCATTTCTTTAACACTTCTCCTTGCTGCTTCTTTTTTTTCTTAGTGCAGTCCTGGAGAAACAACAGCGTAACTTCCCCCCTGCCTAGTTTGTAATGTGTATTTAATCTCTCTGCATTCAAATGGTAATAGATTGTTAAATGTATACCTTCCCCAACAGGTGCCTGGTGTGTATAATACCTCTTCATTATACCAGTGAGCGAATAGTATCTTTTCCTTTTTTTTTCCTTTTTTTTTTTTTTAATATTAATCTCTTTAGCTTTTCAAAAGCAGTGGCACACATCGTAATTTTAAGCTCCCAGCCGATGAATCATTCTATTACTCCCAAGCCCATGCAGAGCGAGGCAAGAGACTGTCTAGCTCAATGGCTCTGCTGGATAAAGCACCACGTTGCACCAGAGCTTTGTGAGGATTCAGAGGAGGAAGCTACAGCCAAGGATGAAGCTTTGTTGAGACACAAAGCTGAGACGGAATGAATGGTAAGTCCTCCTGGTCCCTCCTGGCCTCCACCTGGCCTCACCTACCCTGTAGCATCTGCACGCTGCTTGCTCCCAGTGCACGTGCTCAAATCGAGATATAAATAAGATGGGTTTCATGCCAGGATCCCAGATTAGCTCAACTGGTGTAGCCATATTCAAACAATTCTCTGTATTGGCTCTTGCAGAGTGAGGCAGCTCTGCAGGGAGGTGAGAGGGACCAAGGCCAAGCTCTCCCTCTGGAAGATACAGCAGAGAGGAGGCCCAGGAGGGCTGTACCAGGAGCCCTGCTCTGAGTGACCTGGTGGTGACCAGCATTTCTCCACATTCGTTATGCGACAGCTGTCTAATTTGTCATGGGAAGCACAGAAAACCCCAGGGAAGCTGCTGAGGTTGGAGCTGCAGCCTAGGAGTGAATGCAGACGGAGGGATGAGGCACCAGCCTTGTGCCTGTCCAGTTCCCTTCCTGCTCTGCCCTGGCCCTGAGACTAACGGGTCGTACGGCTCCTTGTTCCCCTCAGGAGTCCCTCAAAAAGAACTCCTCCCCACAAAACGGAGAATGAAAACTAATAAAGGTGCTAATGACAGCACTGGGGGCCGTAACTCAGTTCTCATAACAGGGGTTTTGAGCATGAATTGCAGAAGAAATTCCTACACATTTAAAGAGGAGCAGTGGTAGGTGTGAGGCTGCACGCAGAGGACCTGGTTCAAGAGTTTGGGATCCTGAGAAATTATTGAATACAGCCAAGCTATCAGGTGGAAAGAGAAATTAAAGAAAATATCCCAAATGGAAGACAGGAGCAGCAGAAAGGTTCCAGCACGGCTGAAGCAAGCTGAAAACACGGAAGCCACCAAGAAGGGATTTAGGCAGCACTTTGGGAGTGTAAAGCAGCACTGTAAACGGAAAGGGAGAGAGAGCAGATGCATTTCTGACAGCAGCACGTTCTTACAAGCACCATGTGTAAGAGTGTCCTGTTCTCTCCTGGTCACTAGGACAACTGAAAACCTGGGTTACACAAATCTGAGCCATACACATAAAACTAAAATACAACAGGTCAGGTTCTTCATCTGAAAATACAAAAACAGAGCAAAATAGAAGAGAAAGTGTGATACATAAAGACTTGCAGAGTCTGTAATAAGAGATGAGAGGACAAACCAGAGGTGAAGAAGCCCGGCTGCCCATTCCCACCTGGAAATGAGTTACTTGCTGGACCAGAGGGGCCACAGGAGGCACTGCCTCCAGAAAAAGTCCGAGCATACACATGGGGAACAGCTCCACTTTTGCACTTAGAGGAGCTAAATATATGAACAAATAATACTTCATTGATTTGGGGGTAACGCTGCCAAGCATTTTGCTATGCCAGATGCGTTAGCTTAATTGTCAATTAATATATTTACACTTGTAACGAGGCAGTCTTTTTGCAAATGGCCTTTTGTGCTATGTGATTGTGTCTTCAATTCTCCCTAAAAAATGCAAGCAACGGCTGATGATCAGGTCGTGCTACGTTTATACAGAAATTGTTAAGATAGGTGATGTTTTAATTTGTTTGTGGAGACAAATGTGATGTATCTGTGAGAGAAAGTAAATAAAACAAATAAAGGTTTCTACATATATGGCATTATACCCCAAATCCTCACCAGCTTTTCAATGCCAAGAACAAAAAGGATTCACGATTTCCATAATGGAGGAACTGTAAAGGAAAAATGCGTCTAATCGAGTTGCTGGAAGCACACCGTAATAGTCGGCAAATTTATAATAGGCAGGGTATGCAAATTGGTATAAGAAGGTTGAGAAACAACACGGGTTAATTAAAAATACCACAGCGTTGTATGCCAGAACTGTGAGCAAGGAAACTATCTCTGCGTGGAGCTTGCAAGGTGAATAAGACGGGTGTCTTAAAATGGCACGATCAAGGTGTAGGACCAGAAAGTCATCCACTGTACTTTACAAGAGTCAAGAATAAAAACACTAAAGAAAATCAGGGGTGGTATGGATATAAATTAGATCATGTCTTTGTTTATCAGAAGCCGGTGTTGGCTGAGACAAGCTGTAGCCTGCTTACAGTCATCACTAAGAGGATCCCAGCCAACTCCTCCCTGCCCAACACGGCAAAGATGGGTTGTTCGCGTTAACCCGTGTGTCTGCTGGAAAGAGATCGCGCCGGGTCCATCACCGGTGCAAGGTGACAGCATTGGATAAAGGTGAGGTACAGACAATTTCAGGTGAAAACAGTTATTTGATTTAACACCACAAATACGCACACCACCCCGCAGCAGATTTTAAGATCAACTATTTGGGATAGAAATACACCAAGAAAAACCCTAAGTTTGAGAGCAGCATTGCCTTTCCTCTGCTTAGTGAGCAGGGGGAGGAAGGGCAGGCTGCAGTCCTGGGTGGGATTTAACGGTGCTGGAAGGATGCCCTCAAAGATCTTAGAGAATGATTGAGAGAAAGATTAATGGAAGCTGTTTTCAACTCTACAAGAAAACTAAAACCAGAAAAGCTGTAAGGTAACGCAAGAGTTGTCCTAGGCTCTATATGCCCTGTCTATGGTATTGGTAACACAAGGCAGCTTATTTCCACTCCTTTTCCTTAAATAAATCAGCATTTTAAAAAAGAATAGAAATTATATTACTGGACGCGTTTGCTTGGAAAGCCTGATCAAGACTTAACTGCTAAAATACAGAGTGTTAAGAAGAAACGGGGAATGTGAGTGTTTAAAGCTTGAAAGTCTGGAGAGAGAACAGAGGGAATTCGCGGAGCACAGAGCGACACACAGAACTCTCACGCTTAAAAGAGCCTCCACGTCTCGATTGGTTATAATTACTTGGAACTTTGAGTTTAATCATTTTGGTTTGTTAAGCTAAGTTCTGGCTGGGAAAGAAAGCTATATTATTAGGCTTCCTCCCTGAAGAGGTTCAGTTTCCAAGACACTGGAAGTACGGAGAGACTTCCAAAGACAAACTTCAGTTAGGCGCAGGCAATTAAAACTGCATGACAGGAAAAAAAAAAAAAAAAAGTCTATTTCAATCACTTTTGGCCCAGGTGGTAAATGAATACTATATAATTAGCATCAAGTTGCTAACTCTCCTTAGCACATTCAACAGATAAAAGCTACCATCTCTTTTCCTCGCCAAAGCCTGCACTGCCCATGCTTGGTCCCCCACATTGCTGTAGAGCCCAAAAAGCGTCTACAAAAAAGGAAGTATTTTTGCTTCCTACATCTTGTCAGAAAGCGTGTCCTTCCTGGCCAGCTGATGGGATGTTATCCCTCCAGCCACGTGCAGCCTACATCTGAAACGCGTCCCTTCTGCTCCCCCAGGCAGCGACACGCAGCAAACCTCTCCACAAAGCTGCGCGCGGTGCAGCCGCCTGCGAGCGCTCGCTCACGGCTCCTGGGTGGCAATCAGCTCTCCAAAATGACAATCATCTATCACTTTGCGCCTAGCTTTGGGAAAGAACTGAGAAAAACGTCATCCTCAGTATTTTGGTGAAGAAGCCACACGATGAGCGAAACCTCAGGGGCTGCGCGCCACCCAGCCCAGCAGCAGGGACTCGGCACACCAGCCGCCAACCTTCAGCTGGAGAAGTCTCCGTCCTGAAAACAGCTGGGGAGAGTTACTGCACACTGCAACATCCCCAAGAGGCAGCAAAGAGCGAAGTCACCAGGAAAATAGCTGTTGCTGTCTTCAGGACTGGTCGTAACGTAAGACGGCCACAGTACCACTGCACTTCCACCCAGCAGGAAAAGGAGGGGATGAACAGAAAATCATCTCCTTAAGCTTTGGATGGTGAAAGAATGGATATTTTTTAATTCCTTTTTCCAATAACTCTGCAGCCAGCATATGTTTTTGTGGTGCTCTAGTCACAAATCATTTCTAAAGGGGAAATTATAATGTGACAAACCAGATTTCTGGTCTTGGAACGAATCTGACTGGAAGAAATGGGTAAATCAATAAACCAGCAAAACTCCCGTGTGCAAATAGGCAGAGGCTGTCTCCAGAAAAGCACTCCTGGCTGTGCTGGCTCTCTCGGTAGTCCAGTCACCATGGCAGCTTCAGATCTGCAGCGCTGGAGGTGAGGGGTGGGAAGGGTTGTGTGTGTACAGAAGTTCCTGCAGCATACGGTGGGATGTGAATTTACGGCTTGCTGTCTTCTCCATAGTAACTTGGAATCTGCCCGCACACATCCGTTAATGCCACGGCTTTGTGTGAGGTCATTTCAGACATCTCACCACCAGCAAGAAAACGGGTGAGCTGCGCTGCATTTAGCAGGAGGTTAAAAGCAGCCATGAGGGCACTTACACCAGAGCAGCTAACAAATCGCAAGTTCGCACCCTCGCTCACCCAGTGACACCTCCAGGTGCTCAGCTTCCCTGGAAAAGACTGAAACGTTTCCCCTAAGCACGCTGCTAATTGCGGAAATTGGGAGATATCATCGTGAACGCTGAACTAGCAAAAGCCCCGAGCTGGCCACATGAATATCCCCTAATGTTCGGTTAAGATAAGGCTCAGTATATTGTTCAGTCTGCAGCGGACGTTATTTTTTCCCTTTTGCCGGGCTGAAGCTCTTCAGATCAATAGAAAACTAAAGAAAAGAAAAAAGTATTAATACAGCACATCATCTTGGTTACACTGGAGCCCTATTAAACAGCTGCTCTTCACTCAGCCCTTGTGCCTAATTGCCGCCTGCCAAAGCGCGTCATTTCTGGGAGCCCTTTCGTCCTGTTCAATTTCTCCTTAACCCTTGACGGGGCGGTCTGGGTGTCGCTGCTCACCCGAGGCTGGTGCCCGCTCTGTGCGGCGGGCAGGGCTCGCGCAGGGCCGCCCGCTGCAGGTTGTGCCACGGGGCAACAAGGCTCTGAGGTGGGGGCTGCTGCTGCCAGGGTGCCCCAAAACACGCCCTGAATTCCAGCTGTACTTTGGTTCACGTTGCTTTTTGCTTGCTTTTGTTACGGTCATGTGTCCAGCCTCCACGCACTGGCTCAGTGGGATACGTGTAAGTCAGCTTGCCTTTATTTACTTTTTACCGTACGCTCCAAACAAAATTTCATTTTGAGATTTATTTTCATCTTATTTCAAAAGCAGGAAAGGAAACTTGGAGCTTCGGTGAATCTTTCCACCCAAAGTGATGGTTTTTTTTCTCTGCCCTCATTCACCAGAAGCGCGGGCACCCCTCTCAGCACAGCTCCACCCCAGCGGACTCCCCTCACACCAGCTGCGTGCCCAGCCTTGGCCTCCCCGAGCTCTGGGAGCCCGGCAAAGCTCCCCCACGGCTCCGCTTCTCCCCTCCCTGCTCCCCAGCCCCTGGGCACAGAGCTCCGGCCGGGCTGTACCTGCTGTGAGCGGCCCAGCAGGAGATGACGGCGTTTCCTTGCTGCCCTCCTGTGGCCACGCCACAGCCCGGTCCTCTCCCACCAATCCCCACGTTTTTACCTGGACCGTTTGCACTCGGGTCTTCACCCGGATTGTTTTCTCTGCTCGGATGGAGTTGCGTTTACCAAGACAATCGGTGCTTTTATGTGAAGGGAGCGTGGTTTTGTTTCTGGATCATAAATTTTAATCCGAAATCTCTCAGGTACGCAAGGATTAATATTTAATGGCTGCTCTGTAATGTAATTTCTACAGGCCAAGCTTTCATCTTCAAAACTTTATCATCACAGACCTACAGAAGTTAGGCTTCGATATGATAACAATACCTTATGAACACAGTGATTCTTAAATTCCCCAGCTGTCTCCTACAGGCAGGGGTGGTGCTCCTGTGAGTCTTAGAAAATGAGCGAACACTTTTAATCGTCTGTTTTCTCTTCAACTCATATTCAGCACTGTCGAGTTCCAAGCGCAAGGAACCGGATCGCTCCCAGGACAAGATGACAGGTAATGCCTTTGCAATTGAGGTCATCATCCCAAGATTAAAAGGAGACAGCGCTGACCTAATTCCATCCGTTAGGGGTCTTGGGACCCCTTGTCTCATACAGAATGTTTGTGATGTCCTCATTATAGCAATGTCAGCCAAACACTGCAGACGCTCAGTCTCCAAGACTTACAAACAACAAGAAAAGGCAAGAGTCCGTGTACTGGCTTGCTTCCCCTTGCTTTATAGCTGCTGTAATTTGTATTTCCCCAGACAGCACGAGTCTGCTTTTTCTCCATGAAAGAAGGGAGAACAGAACTGCTCCAGGCTGCCCAGGAAAAAAAGAGGACAAAATCTTAAATTGACTCATCGTGAAAGTGTCACACTGCCCCTGGTGTCACAGTCCTCTTGAGAAGCACAGGTGGGACCAAGCCAGCTCGAGGCTGCCTGCTGCTTTTCCCCTAAAGGGAGGCAGCAGCGAGTCCTTCTGGCAGTGCTGGTGCTCTCTCAGCCTCCTTTCTGTTCTCCCTGCACAACGCAATTCGAAATCTCACACCACGGAGTGTGAAGAGCTGCATGCAAGACACGATGCTAGGCACAAACCCAGTTAGGTAAAGACTTGATTACTTTCTTACCAGTAGTCACGTTTCCCTTGCTAGCAAGTCAACGATCACTCTGTTTCCAAGGTGAGACGCTTCAGCCACCCAAAAACCCTGAAGCCCCCTTGTGCTTAGATTTACAGCAGGAACGTGTCCATCAGTCGGAACAAATCAGCCTTGCAGACAGCGAGTGTTAGCACTGAGGGTTCATTTCTAATCTAGAGTGAGATTACGAATAAATCCAACTAGTAGAGGACAAAGCTGCTTATACAGCGACTTGTAGTCACAGAGCTGCTGTAATCATGTAAGAGAAAAAGTCCCAGCAGAGCCAAGAGCAAGGTCATGATGCCTGCATCAACTCACCTTCCTCACACAGAGCGTATCCGTATGACAGTTTTGGTCCCTGTGATCTATCAGGTCCACAAAATGTACATGCCTAACTTGTGCCTTGTAGGAAGGCTTGCCTTAGATGCTATGTGAGCAGGTGCCTACAGGTGACCCTCACGTTTCTGCCGAGGTGCTGAACACAAGCCTGTGTGGGACAGGTTCACACCCACATCGGGCACTGAGCCTGGTAGTTTATTGTGCTTTTCACTACAAGGCGGGCTGGATTTCAGTAACTGGTGTTGATCCCTCCCCAGCCTGCCCCAGACTCACACGGAAACCTTCAGCATTTCACCTTACTTCACCAAAGCTGGCCCATGACGGTACGACTCCTCGGCTTCCACACAAGGTCACGGTTGGACAGAGGCACTGCCAGTTCTCCCCACTTCAGACCACTGCCAGATGGGAAAAATCCTGACATTTCATTCCCAAACGTATCTGCTATGCACAGTATTTCTAATACGGTCATACAAAAAAGCTGCTTCCCTTGAGTGTTATCAAGGTTGTTTCAACAAAGAAAACGGTGTCTAAGTTAAGCACACAATAGCGCTTTCAAATCAGAAGTGACTCCAACACTCGCCTCCATCCAGAAAGCCAACAGCAACCTTACTCTTAAAAATATCACGATGACAAAGAATGAGTTACTTTTGTTTAAATTACAGTTCCACCGGTACCCAGATTAATTGCCAAGTGGGAGCAACAGTTTGGCTAATCGTTCTTTATAGAAAAGGCCACGCAGCTGAAATGAAATCCCCTCTGCAAGGCCTGGCAGCGATGCTCTAGGACCATAAGCCCCATATAAAACAATCCTTTCTTTAACAGCCACGTTCACCAGGTATGAACATGCTGAACCAGGTTTCTCAGCTAGCTGTGAGCTTGGATTTACCCTGGAAGCAGGAAGACATCACCAGAACCCATGAGCTTTACTTACCGCCGGAGCAGTCTCCACCAGCTGCTTCCCTTGCTGAGGACGGAGCACAGCAGCAGCGAGGGCACGTGCTCTGGTCCCCGGGCTGCCTTCAAGCAACGGAATATCGAGTGTCCGGTCACCTCGTCTTCAGGATGAGAGGTTCACTCGGGCCTCTGCAGGACGCAAAACTTCTGCTTCTTGGAGCTCCTCAAGGGTTTCTGGAGAGGGAAAGCAGAGGGAGGTAAGGGGCAGGAGCCGTGTGTTCCTCTACGACAGCTGATGCTCAGTCCCTCGCAAAGAGAAGCTGAGACGTAAGTCCTCACAGAGAGAAGATGAGACAGAGTAAGTCCTCATTACGTTACCTTCGCAAAGAGGTGACACAGAGTAAGTCCTTATTACTTTACCTCTTATTTAATATTACAGTAATAACATATTGTTATACCTCTCAACACGAACAGGAAGAAATTCCATCCCCGCTTCATCCTTACAAATCTGTATTTGTGAGAACTAATTGTGTCCCCCAGCCAATGACAATTTCATCAAAACCACTCGGAACGAGCAAAACTGGGGCCAAGCGCTCATCTAGTGATTACCCCTTTTGTTGCTCTGGATTTCTTTGGGGTATGTTTTTCTTTCATATCCGTGTCTGAATGTTACATTTTTTTCCTCTGTGCATAATATTCTCTTCATCCCCCCAGATTTAATTTTCTAACTTCTTGCCTTTATCACTTAACTTTTTAGTAGGGAATTTGGGTGTGCTGCCGACAAAATAATAATTTATATTGTATCAGTCACTATCACTCCATTGTCTAAATCTTTCATAATGGTTTTTCTGCAGCTTCCAATCTTCCTCAGAATAAAACAAATTACTTAGCAAGTGGAATATCTTCTTGTCATAATAATTTAATATTAAAATGTCAATAAGATTTGGTACACACAGCAGAGGGCACAGAGGTACAGAGACAGAGCAGAAATGAAGTAAACTTAATAAAGTGAGTGAGAGGGTACAATAGGGATTGAGTCTGGCTCCTGTACTTGATATGAAAGAACCTTTTTATCCTGCAGTGCAGTACAATCACTGTGTAAGCAATAATATGATTGCTGGAGCACTTATACCTGCTGCCTGCCCGCTTACACAGAGCTGAAGTCCAGCAGCAGCCCCAGCCCCAGGGCTGCGTTACCGCTGCGAAGGGATTGAGGAGCGCTGGCTGGTGACAGCACGGGGGGCACGGCAGACAGGGTGACACGGTGAGGAACGGGAGGACGGCCAGAGCCTGGCAAGGAGACCCTTCTGAACCACCTCCACAGTGCTTGTGCCTTGGGGATGGGTGAAGGTCATGGTCTGGCATCCCGATCCCAACGCTGGGTCAGGGTTCATGCCGGGGAGGTTCTTGCATGCACGGGGTCAGAGCTTAGCACTCAGTTTCACTTTGATGCAGCCCTGGAAGGCCAAATTTTCCTTCTGATTCTGGTACCTGGCCTTGCAGATTGCACTGACATTGAATGCCAAATACTGGGGACTTACACGGAGCATTATGAGTTTCTTAAAGAGGTCTGGAAGTCTCAGGAGCAAGTACGTCCCTTTTCTCAGGTCGAGGTGGTCAGCAGGACATATTGTGGGACCGGTCCTGCTCTTCCTTGGGCAGCTCCGTCTATGCCTGCAAAATGAAAGGGCAGAATAACAATCACAAAATCAGAATAATTCACGCTGGAAGAGCCTTTGGATGTCATCCACAACCCACTGGAACCCACTGCTCAGAGCAGGGCTAACTTCAAAGTATTGTAAAATCAGAAAGGAACTGAATTTTCACGAGCTTCAGGAACTAATTCTTAGGCTCTGCCACACCCCAGACCATAGGATCACCATTCCTAAATCTAACCACCCTTTCCTCTCCTGCAGCCACAGACGTGAGCATTCTGTAGATGACTCTTTCCACGTTACTAAGTTTGAAGTCCCCACGTTCAGTGCCTAATGTCTAAAAGAAAAAGGACGGAGGTCTTGCTTCAAATGCTCAGTCTTTTCATAAGTTTGGGGACGGAGCAACAAGAAAGGCAAAGCCAAATATTTATATTATTTCAACCAAAAAAGAAACAGAAGGCTACCCTGGAGTATCTACAAGAGGGCTCATTGCTGAAGAAACCTGCCCCCGCATTGGCCCGGTGCTGGGGCCAGATACGAAGCTGAGCCCGGCATCAGGGGGATGCTCAGGACCATTAAGGGCTTGCAGTGCCTTGGGGGCCCACTAACGCTGTAACCACAAGCATTCACCATGCTGAAATACTCCTACCTATCTCCTACAGCTTTCCATGAGCAAGCATGAGGGGGCCCGAGCCGTCCAGAAGGGCACCAGGGAGCTGTAGAAGCGTTCCCACCAGCTTAGAGCTGCAGAAAGTTTAATAAAAGCTTGTGGAGACCTCCCCTGCTAGCAATTTTACAAAGAATGAGTAGGGGAGGTCCTTCACCTGCTCTGGGAGGCTTTTGCTTATTAACTGCTGCCCTCCTATGTGTAAAAATAAAATGGTCAACAGCAAAGTCCTACCCGTCACAGTACTGAATGTCAGGATGACTTCACTGGCAGAGCTATAACCAAAACTGCTAGAAAAGGAGGATTTTTTAAAACCGCTGCCAGTGGAAGGCTGTTTTCTGCAGTCTGTTTTTCCCCAGATCTCGGGCTGTACCAGTTTAAAACCACTCAGCACTTTTCTTGAGAGCTCATTCAACAGGACTAATTGCTCTGATAATAGGAAACTGATGCTGATGTTCAGCCAATATTTTGCTGTCCTCCCTAGTGAGCACTTTCTGGCTGCCACCAGGAATCCCTGCCTCGTTTTCTATCTACATGTTAATACATCTATCTACATCTTAAATGGATGATGCTCACTATATTTCTCCTCCTCCATCCAAATTTCGGCTCAGCAAAACTGCCATTATAAATCTTTTACCTATCAGATACCTTCTGTCACTCCTTTTTAATTACCTTTTATTCGTTAGCTTCTTACTGGTGTCAAAGTGGTCGTAGCTGAATGCAATGTTCTGCTTGTGCCCAGCTGGTGCGTTCTGGACAAGATTTTCCTCCTTTCTCCCTTGTGATGCTTCTGCTCACTCAGACCTGACCGCGTGACAGTCTGACTCGTGGCCATGCTGCCTTGCCAAAAACAGACCCTCAAACATCAGCCATTTGGGGCTTCCCACATTGCCTCTTCCACGTACCAGCACCAACCAACGCCACCCACCCAGCCACAGACTTCACTTACTTGCATCTTGCCTCATTTCTTTTCCCCCTTGGTCCACCAGAGTTTTCTACAGGATGGTTCCCCATTGTTGTTTGCTTTGCCTCCCAATTTAGGTATCATCTGGGAATGTAATTAACGTGCTCTTTATCTGCTTTTCCAGGTCATTAACCGTACTTTTGAACACGACTGGATGCAATAAAAGTCCCCAAGGTACTCCTCGTACCGCTTCCCCTAACTAGCTACAGCATGTGATGTCTGTTGTGCGCTGCCAACAGCTTTCGAGATACTTCGCAGTCCACGAGAGATGGCTTGCCTCCAAGCCAATTAAAAAGAGCTAGTTTTCAGTGAGGGGTTTTGAGAGCCACTGCATAAAATTAGTTACTGGAGTTCAAAGTGACCAAACCCTGAAGAGGTTTGATGTGTCTACATTCACAAATTTCATACAATGCCTAACCCGGTGAGTTCCCTGCCCTGAGTTTGATACAGACCCACTTAGGTGCTGCACGTCGTTAACCTGGACGTTAGCTGCCTACTGGGGCAGCTCAGCATTGCCCGTTCTTGCCTGGATGTGCCTCCGTCAGGCCCTGCCCAGCATCCACAGCCCTTCTGGCAACGGGGGTGGCAGGGATGTCGCAAGGAGCGCGCCCACCGGTGGGCCAAGAACTGCACGTACATATCGCCAGCACCAATTTGCAGCAAAGCCTAATGAGCAGCACTTGCAAAGCGCTTGGGACCCTCAGTTAAAAGCGTTCCTTTTTATTATTTTCCATATTACAACTCTTGGGGGCAAAAACCATCAGGCTGGTAACCAACTGCAGAACAACGACATCCGAGCATATGTCCAGGCAGAAACAATGGAAGCGGGTAATTATACAGGAGGAACGTCAGCTGGAGATTCTCAGCTCTGTGTCAATCCCAAATGGCATTCAGAAAACATTTCAAGGGGATAAAAGCTGCCTCACGGGCGCTATACAAATTTACCATCATAAACACTGAATAATACATTACACTAATCTGATTGCTATTGACTGTTACAGTTGCATGTGTGACCTTGGGCGTACATTAATCAAAGGCAGCCTTCATATTTCCATCTCGTACCCTGCAGCGACGAGCAAAACTCATCTCAAATCTCTTCTTGTCCCTGTGCTCCGTTCAGTTCCCTCTGATGTTGCTTGGAAATGGAGGCTGGTGTCTGGAGGGAAATGGCTTTTCCTATCTGCCCCTTTTTGTCTGAGCACACGCGAATGCTCCCACACAGAATCATAAAAACAGGCACCTTCTTGTCCACCCAGTGCTCTCTGAACCCAATTTAGCAAGTGCCACAATCCTAAAGAGCATTCAAACTTTGGACTAATTGGTTTCTCGGCAGAGGCTCTAACTGATCAGAGAAGCTCTTTGGACTTCCACCAAACGTGCTCTTATTTACCCTAAGAAATGGGGCATCATCCACATGGAAGATCCCAGTGCTTCCGTGTACCTAGGACGACGCGGTGCATATAATGTGCTGCTCACACGAGGTGCATGGAGGTTTAAACCAGAGAAACCAATCTCCCATCAGCTTCTTTTCCCCTTGTCGTTACCAGAGGTTAGAGAATATAAGGAAGAGCTGACAACGCGTTGAAAACAAATTGAATGGGCATCGCTTTGCCTGCATTGATTCTCTTCTTATCCTTCCCCAAGGCTCTGAGGCGATGCTTAGGGCATTACATTGCAAAATTCCCATGCAGGCGCGGTCTGGCATGCTGCCTCCAGCCCCGGCTTGGTCTTTGAGCACGAAGAGCCTTCCCCAGGGCACGTTCCCAGCGGTGGAGCTGTCTCAAGGCTGGTCATACAAAACACGGTACCAGACAAAACTTCAAAATAATCTAATGAGCCAGTTCCAACATAGTTTCAGACCGCTGGCATGCAAATATATTTCTTCAACAGCCGTACTGTGTTTTCTGAGAGTTAAGCACGATAGTCAATAATTTAACGTACAGGATTTTAAAAGGCTGGAATTATTCCCAAAAGCAGTGTTGTGAATGTAGACCATTCATATTTAACGGAAATTGAGATAAATTATGGTAACACTGGTACTGCGAGAATAATTGGCTGTAAATCCACAGGTACCTGCTTTTTAAATGTTTGATATAAAAATAAATACAACTTCCAAAATCTTGCCATGCTTACATTAAAAGCTGTCTCTGCGCCTTGACAGCGAGCACCAGGAGGGAGATGCTGAAGAATACCTGGGCAGGAAGAAGAGCCAGTGAGGAGCAGGGCGTTTACTCCGGACAGCCAGGCAGTACTCCCTCCCAGCAGCGTGAAAAAACACAGCTTAATTAGAAAGGCCCATTTTGTCTACAAAGCCTTTTTATGGTCCATGGCCTTTGCTCATATCCACTTACTTTTTCCATCAGTCGCATCACAACCTCAGGGCTGCTGCTGAGAGTTGCCAGGGGAGCGCTGGAAGCTTTCTCCTTTATAAATTTTTCACCCCGGTTCTATTACTCGGAGTGGACTTCCACACCGTAAGAATACGGCCTGATCCCCCCAGACCTTCAGCAACCCTCGGTGCTCATGCCGTGATGAAGAAAAATAGCACACCTTGACCACTCTTCCTCTCTTTTTCACTACGCAGCACCTCTTCGGTACAGAAGAGAGAGTTTCAGGACAAACTAATGGATATTTTAGGACATCCAAAGAGCGGTCTTAGAAAGACAGAGAGAATTTCCTTAGGAGAGTCTCAAGGCTGCAATAATCCCTTGGATAGAGCTGTGAAATGCCACTGAAATTGGAGGAGAAATGTTAGTTGTTGAGCTGCCTTGGGGATGAAAACCGAGTGGTTACAGAATTCTGTTCTCTTGGTGGGCTCTTGCCCAAATGACTCAACACAAAATGGTCACGCGTCGAACATCATTCTGCAAAAGTAGTTTTCTTGTCCCTGCTCGTTTCCCTCCTCACATCCCACCAGGAAAACTTAATTCAACCCCCAAACCACGTCTGAAAGGGAGGACTGCTGGCTACTGTGGGCAGGGATGTTTCAAGGTGAAAGACTAATGCTATAGGAGATTACCCAGGGATGAATTCCTCTGAAATCCAGGTTCAAGAAGTAAATAAAAAGAACGGCCGAAGACCGCATCCTGCGGTGCCTGGCTGTGTTGGACTCCCGTGATTCAGACAGCTGACGTTACTCAAATCTGCCTTCCCTTCACACCAGGAGAGGCTGAAGTTAAGGAAGCGGAACCTCAATTTCACTTACACAAGCTTAACGCCAGCCTAACTCCTGACTCCTGTGGGTGTTACTTTTGATTTATACTCATGACGCCAAGAAGAAAATCAGATCAAGGGAGTATAAATCAAAGAGAGATCGATACTGGGCATCAAGGTACTAATTCTATCTCTTGAAGCAGCCCTTCCAAGCCGCAGGAGGCCGGGGGACAATTCCCCTGGCTCGGGCGCAGCAGATTTATGTTGAGCTCCGGTCCCGGTGCAGGAGAGATGTTGGAGGTGGAAGGGGATGGAGCTGCACCATGTGCTATTAAGAATCTGTGTCTGTCTGCTCTGTCAAACAGTCTGTGGGCAGCTCTGAGAGGTTGCCATAAATCAGCGCACCCGTGCATTGGGGTCTGCTGATGAGAGCTACGGCGGTTTAAAATCATCTTTCACCAAGGCTTTTCCTTTCAGCTATCACAAGCATCTCGCCTTCACGAACCACTACAGAACCTCACCTTCACACTTCCCCTAAAGAAATTACCACAAGAAATAGGAGGTGGCTTAAACCTCTCCCTCAAAACCCAGGCCAGATGGCACAGCGATGGTTTCTACCTCCTGCGACACGACAGCGGTGAAGCTGCTCCTTAAAGCACGCTGAAATGTTTCGTGCCAGGAGCAGACACACGTTGGCTGGGGAGAGCTGGGCCTCCAGTCCCCAGGACGACACGGCTCAGTGTTAAACGTGCTCAGTTCGCAGCCTGTGAAGCACCAGACAGACATTCAACCAAAGCAACAGCTTGTGTGGTGGAGCCTTCGTTTGTTCTCAGGAGATAGATTAAAAAGGCTGAGGCGGTTTGGCTGCTTGATGTACGTACGTCATGGAAGTCTGAAAATCCAAGGGTTCGGAAGTGGAGGAGTGGGTGAGGCATGGAAAATGGGCAAGAACTTCTTACTTTAGCAAATTTTACAAGGATCAAAGGGCAAATTCCGCACTTCCTTTGTGGAAATTTGCAGAAAAGTGTGATTGAAAGGGGAGTTTTGTTTGGGGGTGTATAGGGGGCTGGTATGGAGAGATTGATGGCATGTTAATTTGCAATAGCTGATACCATAATTAAGTAATAAAACTCTCCAAGCAGTAATTATAGGACATGTCAAACTGAGTTACAAGGCAGGAGGCCAAAGGCCAAGTGATTAACCATCTGAGAAGTGCAACAATTCCCTGCAAGTGCACAGCCCACAGTGCTGTTGCTGCGATGAAAAATAATGTAATAAACGCCAGAGAGTGGGACCAGCATTCCAGCTCCTCCCTGAGCCCGTGGCAGCGCCCCATGACTCACATCAGACTCCCAGGCTGCTTGAAAAGGAGTCAAAGGAGCTGCCCAGGGCCCTCGCCGCGAGGCTGGGCGCATGGTTTCGGAATTTGTGCCTTCCTCTGACCTCCTGAGAGCAGGCCCGCGGTACCCAGCGTGAGCATGATGCGCTCAGCCCTGCACTACCTGCGGCTGTCGCACCCCTGGGGGCTTGGGTTTGCTCAGGACAGGACTGGGAGCACCCGGTCAGCTGAAGCCGAGATGAGCTTTGGAAAGCCTGAAGTCCTTTTAGCGATCAGAACAGTCTCCTGGCAGACGGGTGCCTTTCTTCATGTGGTGTCTACGATAGCTGCCGCACCAGCCACAGGATGATTCCTATCGCTGCAGGTTTCACACAGAGAGCTTTCCAGTTCATTAGCCCCAAAGAAATAACGGGGGGGAACTGATCTCTGTCTCAGTACAGAGATACATAAAATTGTATTTTTCTCTGAAAGTTATTCCGTCTGCTGCTTGAGGAGTGGTGGCAGCAAATCTGTTGATGAACTAAGCTGCCCCATAATCGTTCAGACTTCAGGAACTCCCGGCCGGGCTGAGCTCAGGACCACGATGGGTTTTGTTACAGTAGGGCCAGCGCTCCCGCTGCACACTTCACACAGATGTCAGTCTTCTGCAGGGTATTGCTGCCTTGCTGCATGGTACCTACAAAGGTCTGAACTACTTGCTTTTTAATTTCATTTTATGTGCCTCCTGCTCGAGGAATCGGAGTTCTTGCTGTACCTTCTTTAAACACTTTGTTACTTCTTATCTCTCTCTATCATTACCCCTTATCCCTCTAACACCTGGGATATATGGTTCTAATCTTTTAATCTCTCCACACACTGCAGTTTTCCATTCTGTTCATCACTTTCAGTGCCTTCCCTGGACCTTTTTATTTCTGCCCTATCCTTCTTTAAGGCTGGAGAGCAAAACTGAGCAAAGTGCCCATGTCCAGGTGTCACTTCATATCAAAGCCACAAGACAACGCTGCGCTGCCAGCTGGCCCTTTCTTAACGCAAGCAAACATTCCGTTGGCTTCCCTGGCTGTTGTTTCTTGGTGCATAGATGTTTTGTTGGCAATGATGCCTTACTCCCTTCCTGACTACCTACAGTTAATTTAACACCAAGTTCACATACGAGTAGTTTAAATTCTTTTTCCTTTCAGGAAAAATGCAGCCTACCTAAGGGTCTCCCAGAGTTATTTGCTACCTGACTGATACTGCTGGCAATCTAAATCATTATTTTGGCTTTGGCTTTGACCTGCTTGTCTGTCGCTCCTTCATAAGAGGACCGCTGCCCGTGGAGCTGCTTACCTCCCAGCAGATGTTTGTAAGAGCCCATTTAAAACCTTGCTGCGGATGGCAGTGTTTGAAAGATAGTTTTTTCTCCACTCTGCTGCAGGAACACAACGAAGTGTAATAGGCTGGAGAGAAGCGGTTTCTTTCTTACAGAATAGCAGCACAGTTTTGTCCAGGAGATAACATTAAGGAGCATTTCATAACTACAGTATTTTTAGCTCATTTATTTGATTCAAGTCAGTATTGTTTCTCTGTGCTGCCCAGATGATTCCTGATATGAGAAATTTGCACGTATTATGTACTTGACAGTCCTTCCCCATGCTCTGCACCTCAGGCTGTGTAAGTAAGCTCGTGTGATTGGCACTGACAGCATTAAATGCAAAGAAGCCACACACTCTGACTCAGTTTCCCTCTATGGCTACCGCAGACAATACCGACCTGGTCTTATGAAGCACACTGAACCCATGGCACCAAGCACAATAGAAAGCCCTTTGCCTCGAACCACTTGATGCAGGCACGTGCTACCATGTCTTTTTGTCTTTCCATAAAATCCATTCTTCAATCACCATCATTCCGATTTTTCATGACCCCTACCGACTGCCAATAAACCTCTCCTCTTTCATCCCAATGTCAGTGATAGGACAAGAAATTTTGCCATTTAAAGAAATTCATAAACACCCTAGGGGGCTGTGTAGGCACCAGAGCCTGCCTGTAGGCTTCCAGGGACCACAGCACTCACCACCTGCCTAAGCCAGCACGTGACAGAAGTCTTGGGTATGTGGCATCTGCAGCTGCTTGCTCGAAGACCTTTAGCCCATTTCTGGAGTGTCACTGAACACATTAACATTAAAAAATAACTAGTTATATAAATAAGTTAAATGAATAACTGATTGCAATGACTTAAATTAACTCCCCGCTTTAATAGGTAAGAAAAATACCTGCCTTCCTCTCCCTTCACACGCTCTTCCTCAGCCTCAGTTATGAATCACTGCTTTGTTCCAGCCATGCAGCTCCAGCGTGACTTCCCTTCTGTGTGCTCAAGAAGCCTTGCTCTCCTTCCCTCTTGTCTCTCTCGGGTCCTATTAAACGAGGCAGAGTCCCTCGTTAGGGGCAAGGCTGGTGCGGGTGGAGGAGCTGCAACACCTGGGGGAAGCAAAAAGGCAGAAGTTATTCCTGAAACAGCAGAGGGACGGCAACAACGCTCTGTGTTACTGGTGTTCACCTCTGCGAGGGTAATTCTGCCATTATTTTGTGTGAGCGTGAGGAAGGGATTCTTTAATAATGCAAACATTAAAGAAACTCCAAGCCTTATCACTGCCTGCTAATAACCCCACAGCACACCTTGCATGAAGTGGGTGCGTATAGCACGTTTCCAGATTAGAATTAGGAGTACAAACACCATTAAATGGAAACTTAATTATACAATATCGTTTAATGGCTGTTTCTGTGTTTTAGAAGTGTATTAAGCGATGTTCCTGGATTTCCTCTCTTTGCAAGGACACCGAACATTCAATTACATCTGTTTCACAAATGTTTGCCGCAGAAACATGACAAAACAGTCTGCAAGCACCGGATGTTTAGCACGGTGGCCACAGACTTCATTTACGTGGTGGACGTTCCAAATACCCACTTAAAGTCTCAAAACTGCATTTTAGAAGGCGCCTTTCTAAATGAGGCAACTTTTCTGAGCTATCTGCTAAAGCCCAGGCAATTAGGCAAGCTAAAACAAGTGCAAAGGATATTGGAAATGTATCTCCAAAACTAGAGCTGGCTACAAAGTAGGGATGGCTGCTCGTGGAAATGGGCTTCCCGCTTTGGCACTTCGTTGCTAAGGATACTGAGACTTCTGGAAACTTGACCCTGGGGTCCTCACAGCCCCTGGAGGCAGCTCTGCTGCACATCTTGGGTTTCTGGCAAGCGGTGAGCAAAGCAGAGCTTTGAAAAAGTGTTTGGCACGTTTTTCCTCCAAAATGGGAATTTCAGGCACACCAGCCAGCTGCACTGAGGTTCCTGCCTGTTATGGTCCACGTGCTCCCCCAGGTGTTTGCTCTCATTCTCATGGTATAACATTGGCTACAAATTCCCTAAAAGTTTAAAAAAAATCAGCAGATTTCAGCAAAATTTCTATCCCATCTCTATTAAATGCCAAATGTCTCTCAGATATTAGAAAAGATATCCAGGTTTCTAGCTCAATGCCATATTTCTGGCTCTCTGGCCCCGTGTGAGACAAGAGAGGAGCTCCCGGGGTTGTCACTTCCAACCTGGATGGCCCCAGGCTGCTGGCACCTGGAGATAACCTGGAGGGAGGAGGCGGGGGGGGGTTGGCCTGCTAGTGCTCCTGGGCTCTGAAACACGCTGGGAAGACCCAGGGAAGAATGAACTGCATCTGTCTTCTTAAAAAGAGCCTGGTCCATGATGCTGAGCATCACAGAAGTATTATAAATTGCATGAGCTGGTCATTTGTGCCACAACCAGATGTCTCGGTAATCCATCAACAACTAAGCTCTAGCTGATAAACTTTCTATTTTTTTTGTTTGCTGCTTATTATCAATTATGGCTGAGGCGAGCCACGTGCATTTGGCTGGAGGAGGGGAAAGTTTTCAAGCTCTGCGGCAGCGTCTGTTCTGGAGGAACAGAAGCAGTTCACAGGCTGAGGCTAAGTGCACTCCACGCGTTCCCCGACACCGCCGAGGTGCAAGGTTTAGATTTCTGAAGGTTTTTGATGATGTTCTCCATCTATTTTTCTTAGACAGTCTACGCAAATCATTGAGACACGGTGCCTAAGTTTACTCATGCCTTCGATGAGCAATGTGTGGTTTAAAGTGAGTGCCTCCCACAGACTCCACGAGGCTTTAATTTATGTTTGGAAGGGGACTTGGCTTGTTCTGCTCAAGAGTCTGTAACTGCAAGCTCGTATTAATGATCCAGAAGGGACAAGTGGCATGAGCGAGCCTTGTACCTGTGGAAAAACATTCAGATTTTTAGCAAACGTTTTTTACTTATGCAAGCAGACGTCAGGTTTGCAGCTCCAGCCTTCTTCATCCTGCAAATGCCTTGCAATGCCTCCCCCGACCTCGGCACGGCTTTCTGCTTCTGTCCTGCCGACTCCAGCTCCGTGCTCCTGAGCATGGCTTTGCAGCGAGTAATCCTCTTCCTCAGCACAGCATTACATGGATAATTGTGCAGATACTGTATGTCTTTTAGCAGGCTTACTGGAGTATCTTGCAGTACAGAACAGCAGATCTCTTCTGTTCAAAACCCTCACTTGTCTTTTCTCACATTCTTCCATCGATTCACTTAGGCAAATTCATAAGCAGATGCAAGAATACATTTTAGCTGAATTTCAGGGGATACTTATTGCATGTTAAATACCACTAGGCAATTATTTAATGAGGTTTAACAAGTGTGTAATAGATAGATTACTTATGACCTATATGTGAAACCTCAATGAATATGTTTAATCAGCTGGCATTCAATTAACATACATTAGGCTTTCGGTGCTTTATTTTAACGGTCTGGCTACCAGACCCGGCTTGCAGACCTGTTAACTACTTGCTGTCCATACTTCTAGGTCCAATATTGCACCTGTAACAGATAAATAAAAATTAATTGCAAAGCTGCTCTTAATGAGTTTACTGGTCTGTAATTATCCATTTAGAAGCGCAGGTCCCGTTTGGTGCCTCGCTATGTTCAATTATCTTCCTGCCTTCACTAACGCAGGGCCCTCCTATGCCCCAGGCGGTTGCACCTCGCCTTGTTCCGATTCAGCAAGGAAACTCGCTAGTGCCTCCCTGTGAATGTCAGGATCTTCTCCAGCTATTAAAAGGTAATACGGGATTAAAGTGGAATATAAATGAGTGCTGCTGATGGATGTCCTAGGGTGGAATCGCTCTCCTGAAAAATTACAAACAATCCAGAAACTCCTCTGCATCTCCTTAGTGCTACTGCTTCATTAAAGCTTGGTAGGGAAGGACTAATTTGTAGAAGACTTTGTCCAGTTGTAGCCATTAATTTAAGCGTAATTTTTGCTTTTTGTTCTTACTGACAGCAGAAACATTGTCTCTCTCGGAAAATTGTCAGGAACACACAAAGCACTATTGAATAACGTCGAAAGCAAGCTGAGCTAGGAGAAGTAGTGAGAAAGGAATGAATATCCAACGCCCCTCTGAAAAGCACCTGATGTCTTAGGCTTCCTTGAAAAGTTTGGAAACACTAAGGCATTGACTGCACTTGTTTGAAAAGAGACGAAAAGTCAAAAAACACGGGGAATGCTAGATAATATTTTCTGTAAACTGGCCAATTTTGCTAGAGACCTTTATTAACACCTTATTTCACCCGAGCTGCTACATATTGCTCTGCAATACAGTTTCTAAATCCTGTCCTTTGATCCCAATCTATTTCCCCACCTGACACTGCAGGCTTCACGTTGCCATGTGCTGCACAAGGAATAACGCAGAATTTCTGGAAGAGGGAAAATGGTTTGTGAAGACAGAAGCCACAGTGGGAGAAGTGAGAAAACAACCCAAATCTTGGCGAACCGCTAACTGGCTTAAGAACACACAAAATGCCAGTTTCGGTTCAATTCCCCATCTTCCAAACAGAAGGAGCCTCGGTGCACGCTGAAGGCAGAGCTGGAGCGGAGGTTAAAATACTGCAGATTCCTCGTGCATGTTCTCTGCTAGGGCAGACTGCCTGCCAGAAGAATAGCTGTGTGCCTTTGTCCGATTTTAATTCCTATCTTCATTTTGGAGTAGGTTTCTTTTTGGAAACTCTCTGTCTCTGGCTAATTTGCCGTGTTCTGTGCTGATAAGCGCTGCTTTCTAGCACCAAATATCACAGTTCCAGGCAAACTTTGGTGTCGAGATCTGAAGGGCTAAAAAGCAAGAAGATACATTTTGTTCTTTCTTCTGCAGAAAGGACACCCTGCAAGATTAAAGTAACTGGATTTTGATCAGCATTTCCCATTTGCACTGGGCTCTTTACGAATTGAAATGTAAAAGGTCAAAGCTCCAAAAGCATTTTTCATTTCTAAAGAGGTTTGTTCACTACTGTAATTTAATAGCCATGCCAAAGCTGATAAGATTTTGGAATCTGTCCATGGCGTGTATTGATGTCACAGGTCAAAAATAAAGGCTTCAATGTAATTTATTTCTCCAAGCACAGTGAAGATAATAACTCAAGCACAGAGCAATATGTTAAAACTAAATTATATTCAATAAAGATGACTTATGCCAGTCTTCTAAAAACTAAATACACTTGGCTCAATTCAAATTTGCTCATCCCTATGGCATGGTAGCCTCCAAGAGGTTCTTGGGCATTGCACAGCGGCCAACGTGCGGTTCTGCGTGCTCTGGGAGCACTGCAAGGGGCAGGAGGTTGTTCCTCCTTTCTCTGTTGAAAATCTGGCTCGAGGGAGCATTTCCTTGCACCAGCTTCTCCTTCTGTTTGCCTTTCTGCTGGATGGAATGATGCGTAAGAGCAAAAATCCTTTCCTGCTATAAATAGGGTCTGCGCATGTGATGCAGGGGGGAGGAGAGCAGATGCACTCAGGGCTTCAGCTGGCATGTCAGCCTGCCACGTGCAGCTGGGGCTGGGGGAAGGAGCCACTTCCAACACACCGGGAACGGCAGTTCTCAGCAAAATAGGTGCCGCAGAGGCAGGCAGAGCCTTTCCTCTACCACCCAAAGTGCAGACTGAGTGTAAAGCACCGAACCTCAAGGTTGGGCTGTTTGTCCACTCAGCGCAGAGCTCTAAAGCCGGAGCTGACAGGGATGTTGTGCTGCCAAGCAGGTATTTACTGGGATCCAGAGCAAGCAGGAAATCCATGCTGGTATGGAAGCCAGATCCCACACCGTAGTCATTAATGGAGTGTTCAACCAGCAAATTTTAGTACCAGCCCTGGCCTACCGTTCAGGTTTCACCCTTTATTGCAACTATTTCAGCACATGGCTTCTCCTTCTAAGAATTTCTTCACATGACAGAGGGTTTCCTCACACGCCTCTCATTGGAGGCAATGAGACTTGAACAGGACACTTGTTTCGGAGTGGACGGATGGGTTATTTTAGGCAGTAACTCTGCCCAAGAATTCGTAAGATCATTAAAACGTTGTATTTGATTTCAAACAATTTCACAGCCTCTGAGGAGACATATCCAGGGGGAGGCAGAAAGCCCGTGATCCAGGCATGGAGACAAGTACCAAGGCCGTTGTACTGGATAAATGCACAAGATCTGTGATGAGCCGGCCCTGCGATCCATAAAACAATAAAATGCCTGCTGGTGGCTTCTCCGGAGTTCCCGTACTGCAGCTACAAAGCACTGCTGAGAGCAGGAACGCTTCTGCACAAGTCTGCACTGTTTGAAATCTTCTGTACGTTATATGGATGATTCTGATTTTAGTACATTGTCTACACAACTAATACTTTGCAGTAATTTGCATGTCAGAAAAAAAATGCTTATAATCTGGGAGGCAGTTAGCCGGCTGGAATTTATCTAATATCACACACCTACGGAAAGCTATGGGGATGAGAGTAAGGGTCAGCTCTTCTGCTGCCTCCAGGCTCTAATGAAAACCCAGGCATGACTTCCTCTAAACAATGGGGTATTTCAGCCAGGAAAAATCTACCAGCGCGAGGGAAAAGCAATCAAATAGCAGTCTGGGTTATGAAAATGAAAGTAGTGAAAGACTGGTGGCATTTACCCGCTGTCACAACCGCAGCTCCAGAATGACCACTGGCAGGGACAGAATTAGAATAGGAGGAACCAGAATTTGCACCAAGAAGTTTAGTGTAACAAAACGAAACACCACAAAATAACAAAACCAACTAAAATCAACAAAACCAACAGTGTAAGGCTGTAAGACAAGCATGGACTCGATGTCTGTTTGAACTGACTGGCAGGTCAGGCGTCTTCAGCAGGCTGCTGTCAACCACAACAGCCACTGCCAGCTTACAGGCAAGGAACCCCAGAGTCAGGGTGGGTGAGGACATCCAGAGCACGCGGGGAGCAGCTGCAAAGGCAACAGCAGCTTCTCCAGAATATACTCACAAAAGCAGCAGGAGAAGCTCTCCACAAAACAAAGAACAACGCTGGGAAACGCCGTTTGAGTAAAGACCAGAGGAAGGAGATGGATCACGAAGCTGAAGTGGCTGCTCAAAGAAGTGACAGGAAAACCCTTCATCCACGCGCTGAGGCTGTAACTCTCAGGTTATAGCAGCTGGACCCCCTCGCAGGCCTTAACAAAGATTTTAACAGTTAAAAAGAAGCAGCACCCAAACCAGTCTTAAAAAGCAGGTAGAAGCTTTTTGAAGCTGTGGTGGAAGGTCCATGAAGGTACTGACCTTGGAAAATAAGTCAGACTTTCAGCATTAATAAAAACAGCAGTGAAATACTCGAGCAGTTTGCTCGAAGTTGAAGCCCATCAGCACTGCTGAACTGGTGAATGTTTGCTGGAATGTGAACATGGAGAAAAAAAAGACTGCTCTACAAACCGAGGGACTGGCAAAGCTTTGCAAGGAAACACCAAAATGGCTCCGTGCTCCAAACAGGAAAGAAAAACTAGCTGGTAATCTGGAAAGGTCTTCAGTAGTGTCACTCATTACAATGGGAGAGCTGGTTATGGCAAGCCCCGCCAGGAAGTATTGTGTTTCGGCTCACAAGACCATACATTCACAAGGACAAATCAAAACAGCACTGCTGGTAAGCCAAAAATCAGTATCTGATACAGAGCAAGCTCGGGGGGCTCAGGGGAGCATCCTCGTTCAACTGCTGGATTGCAAAAAGCGTTCAGTGCTAATGGTGCCCACTGCAAATGCACTTGGGGTGTCTGAGGGGTACCGCAGGACAAGTGAAGGTGTGCGTCTTCTGCCAGCTGCCATCTTAAGGCGCAGATGCAGGCAGGGGCAGCTCGTGTGCCTGACGCTGCAGCAGTGCTGAAGCTGAAGGCGAGTTCTCCCACACCCACTACTTGGCATCGCCACCAGCTTCACTGCAAGAAATAACTGACTGGTTTCCTTATGAAGTGCTTTCAACGATATACTAAAAAACAATCAAATATTGTAATGACAGCATCGCTCCTGTAAGTGACAGCTTAGCCAACACTGTAGCGAGGACCAGAAGGCTATGCAGAACTGTGGGGAAAATACTGAGAATTATTCAGGTTGAAAACAAGCCTTGCAAGAACTGCAGCAGTTTCAAAGTCAAGAACAGCTTTGCAAGGTAGAGATGACAATCAAGAAACTTCTTTGCATATTCTGGCAGCGAGGCACAGGGCCATGGAGACTGCAGAAAGGAAACAATGCTATGAATTTGAAGGTGGCCATTGCCTCTACCAGTTTTAAAAAAGACTTGGTTATCAAAGCCCTGCAACTTAGAATCAAACAGGGCATTTTTGCTTTTTTTTCATTTCTTTCCTAACATATGGATGTGAAAAAATGGAAATCCGTAGCAGACACAGGCAGATATGACAGGCCTTTGAAAGCAAATGCCTTAGGAAGCTCATGATGTTAAACGAAATTAATTTCTTAAAAAATTGGAAATTCATCAGAACTCGGCAATCACGCTCTCAGCAGTGAAAACCAAAAGAAACGGTCCGACGTATCTGCTGAGGAGAAGGTCGGCACGTCTGCCCCCGCCAGGACTGCAGGAACAGCACGTGTGGTGTAGGCAGCGCGGAGCAGAGCCCGCGAGCAGCAAGTCCCAGCCACGAGCCCACAGGGGCGGTCGTGGCTGCCCGACATCGCTCACGCCGTGCGGCAGGGCTCAGCTCACGTGCTTTCCTCCACGGTCAGGAAGAAGCAGTGTTAGACCACGCTGCCGTTACCGATGACCTTAAAGCCCTTTGGTTGACATCCTAGCTCCCAGACAGCTGACCTACGAGGAAATCCAAGCCTCAGGTTTTCCTGGTTTGCCCATTGATACTCGCAGTGTTTTTGCCTCTCCCCGATGAGCTCAGCGCTCTGTTGCTGGCCTTGGAGCATCTCCAGCTGCAAGTTAGTAGAAACTGTCTGTTAATTCACCCTCTTCCTGATGAAAGGTAAGTAACAACAGCACTACTGGGGCAGAGCCATTGTCATCTGGCCCAGTTTGCTATAAAGAGGTTTAAAAAATCTCATTGGTGTTGCTTCTCCTATTGGTATGAGGCGAGTGGTGGTCGGTGACCACATCCAGGTAAATGTCATAGGTTTCAAGCCATTTGCTTGAGGTCGTAATATATTTTTGCCGCCTATTATGTTCCTCAGCAGACTCGAGACCATTCAGTGACTTAACTGTCAGATCAATACTAGTGAAGGATATTAAAAACGTGTTCTTAAACACAATGCTGTTGTTTGTTTGCTGACCAGCCGCTGGGCAAATGCTTGCACTGCACAGAAAGCAAACAGCAAGAGCCAGGATCCAAACAGCGCTCGGGGAGGATGAGGAGGATGAGTGGCCTTGGAGGAACCATGTGGCTCCACGAGGCTGGGGTTGTCCTAGGCAGGGCAACGGCAAACTCCCAGCACAGAGCTGAGGTCTCCTTCCTGCTTTATCTGCACTTCGTTACCCATCATAGAGCTGTGGAATTAATAAGAAGGCTTCGGTGACCCTGGACCATGCTCATAATGAGGAATGGATGTTAGCAACACTAAAATGAGCACAGTAATTAGCGCTGCCTATCTGCAGAGACCCCAGAACCTTCCAGCACAGCAAAGAGCCTGCTTTTACACGTGGATTGTGTTTGAGGGCCTCTCTCCTTGATCTCTATTATACAGCAGGTTTGTGGACAGATGCCTCCAGAGCCTCTTTCTATCCAGTAAATGCCTGCTCAGCCAGCGTGCCCACAGCCCCCCGGATGACACTGGATGTGAGGATTTTGGCTTTCGGTGAGTGCTGCCCTTACTGCTCAAACCAAAGCACCTGCAGCAAGCTCAGCACCCCAGGAATCGGCACGTCAGACGGATGTGCACCCAGGATGCTCCGTGGTGACAACGGGCACGAGTGCTGGGGAGCGAAGGGCTGGTGACAGCCTGATGGGAAAACCTCACAGGGCATAAATACAAGGGCATCCTTCCCACCGCTGGCGGCTCTTTGCAGCCCTGACCTGCAGGGATCTGGGCTTTTTTCTGTAGCTGGTGGAATGAGTGGTTTACATATAAATTATCCGATGAATGTAGCCTTGTTTTCTGCTCATGAATCATTCATGGCCTCAGCCCGGTTTTGGCAAATGCACGCGTTTTCTGTACGTATCCTCCGAATCCTTTGAAGAGTGCTGAGCTGACAGCGGTGCCCAGGCTGCCCCTGGGGGTTTTCAGTACACGTGGCCTGCAGGCAGGTGAATCTCGTGGTCTCATTTTGGGCCCTTCACTGCATGACTGAGCTGTTCAGATCCAGGTGTTCAGACACAGCTGTTTGAGGGCTTTGTCCCCACTTCTTGCTATTTTCCTCTTATTTCAAGCCTAAATTAATTCCTGGCTTACTTAAACCATTTGTCCTTCCCATACTTTGCACACCCAGTCTTCACCTACATCAACAAAGTGCTTTTCTCCTCTCTCGGATGAATGGTCCTTGTGTTCCTCTGGCTCCCTTCTCTGCACCACTTGCAGTTTGAACTCGTAGCTCTCACGCTTTTGGGAAGAGCTGCGCACACAGTTCTGATGGGATGAGACCAACCTTTGTCACACTGAATTAAGGCTTCCCTGGACTTCCAGCACGAGCTGGAAATCCCACTTGGATATATCTGATCATTTTATTATCAAGACCATATAAGCGGCCATTAATGGTTAACCTGTGACATTCAAGTACACTTGGTCACTAACAAATAGCTGAAATTCTTGCTGCTGTTCCATAAGAACCTGTCCATATGCTATATACCACTGTATTTTATCCCACTTCTATTACTCCAGTTTTCAAGGTCAGTCGTCAGATAACAGCCCCATCCCGGTGTGCACTGACGATGCTCCCCCCACTGCACGAGCTGTGGATGTCATTGGCACACTCCCACCTTCCCTTCCAAGGTCAGTGCAGAAATGAAATATGTTCAGTCCCGCTCCTGGCCCTGGGGGATGTTTGCTGGTAACCTCACTTCAGAGCGATAATTCCCCTTTGGGTGTTTCCTGTCACTGGCCTCCCTTTAGCCAGTGCTGTACCCACTTTACAGTTCCTGTATAAATTCTCCACGCTTTCAGCTGAGCTGATAATTTCCCATGTGGCACTATATCAAATGACTTCTTCGGTCCAGATAGATGAGATATCCTGCATTTCCTTTGTCTACAAAAATCATTTATCTTATCACTTTTATCACAAGCACACACAGCTTGCCCAGCAGATTTTCATCGCTGGCAGGACCGCGACCGCAACACAAAACTGGGGTGCTCTCTACAGCTACGCTGGACCTGCGCATTGGGAGAGGGGGCTCTCATTTCAGAGACAAAATCTCTTACAGTACTCCCCCTGGAAATGACCCAATTTGCCACCGAGGCTGTGAACAGACGGCAACTCTCATTCCCTTCATGGAGCTTATTTAAACCATTTGTCCTTCCCATACTTTGCACCACGACATAAATGCCACGGAGTCAATGCCGATGTATTTTCTTACAGCAGGCAACTACAGCCCAGCACACCAAGGAGAGAAGACTCGGCATTTGCCTGCTTTATTTCGCGTGCTGTTATATATCTATTTGTTTATTGTAAGGGAAAAGTGCATGTTTTTTACACAAAACTGATAAGTTTAGTGCTTTCATTTTATGTTCTGAGCAGTTAAGCCATTCAGCATTTTACGCGTAGCACCGGTTCTTTATAACTCGGTGCCGACAACAGGAGTGTAAGATAATGGAGCCTAAAGAGAGAGATTTTTCCATTCTCACATTGTTTCTGAAATATGGAGCGATCAAATGCACTCAGTAGAAGGTTTCTATCAGTAAATCTTCAGTAAAAGTGCCTTTAAAAGCTAGACAGAAAAATTGTGGAAGGGTAAAAAATAAAAAAAGGCTTGTGGTTTCAGTAAAAACTCACAAAAGTTTTCTGAAGATTCCTTACAGGCACTGCCGCAGGTCTTCTCCAACGTGGTTTGCAGGAAAGGGCTTCAGCCCCTCCCCGTCTCAGCATTCACACAAGGGATGAATACCCAAAAATGATTTGGGGGGTTTTCCTCATCTGTGGCACAGCACGTGGGCAAAGGGGGAAGGGTTAATTTGAGCTGTGCTCTCCAAGCGCTGCAGCCACCAGGTGAGACCTGGGAAGCTGCTGCTGTCCCCTCCGGGTGCCTGCCCCTGCTGTGGGCTGTCCTGAACCTGCAGCACAAACATTCTCTCCATTTCTCAGGCTCATCATGTCCACAAAATCCTGCCTGCTGGTTACAGCCCGCATGTTCGTTGTTTCCAGATCACTGAGAAGTTCTCATCCCTCCTGGGTGTCTGGTTTTAAATTCCTGCTTGGGCACATTTCCTGAAGTGAATAGAAATGTGGGACTTATCTGCACATGCAGTTGATAGGATCTTCTGCAAAAACTGCCCATGGGCAATTATGCATTGAAAGGGCAATTACACACACAGCAACCCAATTTGCATACAAAATCCAGCTCATTGCCAAGAACTGTATGTACATTTTTGTGCAGTATTCAGAAAATTGGGTCCCAAAGATATGAATCCCTTCTTCCGATAGCAAATCACTTTTACTTCTGCAACCAGAAATGGAATAAAGGAGTCACATTAGAAAAATATTATCAGAAAACGAGCAAGGCCGCATCGAAGCAGGCTGCAGGTCTGCCTGGCACTGGTCGGGGGTCAGAGGAGCCGTGGAGGAACAAGCCCAACGCGTCCCAGGGCTCGCCAAGCATCTTCTGCCAGCATTTTGTGGAGCAGTGACTTTCGCAGTCAAAGGAGGGCTTTCAGTATTCAATAGCCTGGATTATTCAGAAATAAATGGGTTATTCTTGCAGATAAAAATTCAAATAGAGAATAAACCAATTCTATTTGCTCACATATGTCCGTATCAATACAGCGCCTGATGCGTAAATGTGCCACAGCAAGCAGATTCCTCTCCCTGCCTTTGCACAGCGCAGATGCAGGTGGCAGTGCCGCGCTCCGTGCTGTGTGCGCGCCCGCAGCTCTGCCAGGACCGCCCGAGCCGGCACCAGCCGCCCCTTCACAGCCCCTCCTGGGGCACCATCGGCCTTGGCTGTAAGGAGGACAAGAGGCAGAAATCTCTGGTTTCTTTGCACCACCACTGAGACTTATAAGCCCTAGGCCGGGAGACGTTTTCATTCAGCTGGCATGTTTTGATAACCCTACTTCCTGCTGTCACAGGTATTCAGAGCTGAAAAATAAAGCCACCTTTATGGAAGTATATTTAATGAGAGTTTAATGTTCACGCAGTAAATTTGCGAGCAGCTGGATTTGCTTTTAAGTTTCCTTGACGTCTTTTATTTGTTTAATACATGGGTCTATAAAAGCCATTTCTCTGCGCCTGCTAATGAGCAATAGGGGACTCAGCAATTTAAAACCTGGAACGTGGCATCAAAACGAGGAATGCAGTAAAGGCCGCCGGAGCAGGGAGCTCCAGATGTGACAATCGGTGCTTCATAAGGCAGGAAGATGGAGCACAGGCATGTGGTTGTGGTGTCGCACAAGCTATGTGCTCACAGACCCTGAGCTGTGGTTTCCATCAAGCTAAATGTGAGCTAACGAACTTGCTTCCACCTTTGTGCTGACGAGCTCAGCTTTAGTCCATGCTGCGATGGGAGCCTTGGCAAGGAAGGCTTAAGAGGATGGGTGGGAAGAAACAGGACATCTGTGGAGACCCCAGATGATCTGAAGCTGACTTCCACGGGTACAGCTGGACTCCAAAACTTCTCCAGTGGAGGTCTTCGCTGTCATTAAAAGCGGAGAGCACCAGGGCCACCATCAGCCACCCCAGTGACCCTGACAATAGAGCTCTTGGGGCTTTTACTGAGAAACAGCCATGAGAAGGTAGTGCCTACCCACGGCCACTGCATTGCACGAAGCGAAGGAAGCATCTGGGAGCCTCCAAGATCAGCTGGAGGTGGGGAAGACTTTCCTTGGAACACATTCCATCAAAAGACAAAGACTGAAATTGAAGAAAAGATTCTCCTAACGTATTTTGATTTGAGAAATTGTTTTGGAAAAAGAAATGGCTAGGAAAAAATATTTAAACTAGGGCACTTTTTCTTGATGTCTTTAAACAAAGCCTTTTAAGCTACATAACAGCAGGACATTGATTTTATTTTAAAAGAATTAAAAGCTGCATAATGAGAGTCTTTCATTTCACAAGAAATATTTTTTACTTTAATTTCACTAAATGGATTTTATGAATTGCTTCAAGTTGATGTGAAATGATTTTCTTTTACATTTCCTTATTCAGGTTGTGCAACAGAGAGAAAAATCAGTTCTTTGCACAGCTTTACTCTTGAATATATTGAATTCCTCTGTGAAGATGGAAAGGATGGCAATCCTTGCAAACCGAGTAATTCAGATGAATGGTGTCTTCAGAGTCAATTACCACTGTGTGGAGCTGCTTCTCACTTCTGGCTCATCTGGGCTCTCCAGCTCAATTTTTGCTCTCCCCAGAATTTCTTTCTTTTTTCTTTTTTCTTTTTTTTTTCTCCAGACAAACTAGAAAGGGATCCCCTCCGCTGTGCACATGGATGAACTAGAGCAAGGAACTTTAAAACAAGTCCCAACTCCCCGAACTGCTGTACTGCATTATAAAACACCTCACCAATACCTTTGTGCGCTTTGGTCCAAACGTCATCTTCGTAAGTAAGTTACTGGCAACCTCAGTCCTATCGGGTTTGAATCCAGCAAAAGGGGAGAAGAGTTTAGCTTTCCTCCAAAAGCAGACGGTCAAAATCCAGCCCAGCTCTGAGCCACCACACGGGGCCCATCCCCCAGGTCTCCTAACGGGTCACCGCTACTTCCTTCTTGCAGGCAGTACCAGTTTAAGGGAAAACACCACTAAACGTGTAACTATCGTGAATGCCGCATACATTGCTGTTTGTGAAAGACAGGCAGTTCATTTTCCTGCATTCACGTTGGCTTAAAACAGCAGAGCTGCCTGCAGTGCCGGTCTCTGCCTGCCCAAGCTACCTCTGCGTAAGCAAAGCCGTGAATTTAAAGCACTTTGCCTGCTGTAACGGTCCACCATGGGCAGAAAAACACTGTTACCTCCTCGCAATGCTGGTGTCCATTATATGCCTTCCTGTTTGGCCTGGCAACATGCCGGTGCACTTCCTATTCTCTACTGCTAGGGAGATAATAAATAAGGCCAATTATTCCTATCGGGGTTGCATTAAGAAGCACTACTTCCTGCAGTGCAATGCAAATGCCACTTTTCATTCTTATTTTTATGATTCTTTACCCAGTTATGGATCCATGTTGCTGTGCTTATATCAAAGGCAGTTTTAATTTATTTCAAGATTAAAATTTTATGAGAGATTGCATTAGATGCTTTTCTAAAATTCAAATAGACTGTGCCCACCACATTCCCTTCAGCTAGTAACTGTAACTCTATTTTAATAAGATATTGAATTTGTCTTCAAGATTATTATTTTTTTCTGCATAAACCCACCGTCAAGGAGATATTTTCTCCTTTTTTATTTCAGATTTAGAAGTCTGATGACTGTAGCTGACTGTGTCATACTTTTTCTGATGAGTAGGACAGTATTTACATTCCCTCCCTTCCTATACATTTCCTCCTCCTATGATTTCTCAGAAATAAGTCAAGACAAATAAGTGAGTCCATGTGCTAATCCCCTTATCATCCTAGGACGCACAACTCCTCAATTACCTGGTCTCTATGTGTTTTACATTTTTCCGAGGATTTGATTAATTTGCCTTATCTCTTTTTTTTTTTAATGCTTTCTGTTATGTATAAAACATCCTGAATATGAACCTGATGGTACTGCAGACATACAGGTCATGTTCTGCCATGAAACCCTGCACAAACCTGGTCTGTTCAGTGAAACGGATGCCCCTTGAGCTGTGCCACCTGCACGGTTGGCTGCTACGCGCTGGCAGGGACCTCTCCAACTCCATCTCCATCTCCCAAAACCGCTCTTGGAACGACGCACATCAGGAGTTTGGGTTTCACTCCATCATAGCCTCTCCCTGAGAGTGTTTCAGCGCTAATGTATAGCCTGATGTAAGGACACACATACCCTGTGTTGTGAGACTTTCCTCCGCAGAAGAGGAACCACCTCCTTCCAAGGAGACCGAATATTCACTAGTGCGGAGGGACGTCCGTAGCCCGGCCTGTGGCCACTGCGTGTCTGGTTCCCTGTTGCCTTGATTACAGCAGCATCTTCCTCATCTTAGAGCATTCCACTCTCAGGCGGCCAACTTGCTTCTGTCAATAATAAAAATAAGTAGCAGAGCATCCAATGTATTATTGATCAGAAAATAAATTTTTTAGTGTTTTTCAATAATTCAATGTTGTCTTAAAAAAAAAAAAAAAAAAGCCCCACGAACAATGAAGAGAATTCCCCAAGTCCAGAGAGGGCTTTTGGGAAAAACGTAAAAAGGATAAAACCTGTTAAAAGCAGACATGCCTCTCTCATTTTTTAAAATGTTTTCAGGTTTGATAAAAGAGCAGAGGGTTTGATGCACTTAATGATTCGCCTGAGCTGGTTGGGAGGGTAAAATATCTTTCCTACCTCAATAATTCATCAGAAATAATGCTGCAGTGGGAAGAACACAAAGGGTTGCACCCTGCGAGTATCTGCTGCGATACCATGTTTGCAAGGGGCTGTTTATTTTAGATGCTACTTCTTTCTATCCTTAAAGAAACCGTCGGCTCCTTCTCTTCTACTACATCCTGTGCCAGATTTACTTGTTTTTACACCTAGATGAAAAACAAAAACTTTCTTCTACTTCCTATGGCAACGGCCTGTAAAAGCACACACCTAGCGGTAGCTGGCTGAACGCGAAGTACTCGGACCACGTTTCTCAGTGCATTTACTGGGAGACGTATCACGCGAGCAATAGAGATCACTGCAAGTACTTTTCTCCTCTGGAAAAGTGCCTTTGAAAACCGGCACCAAGGAATTCTGTGGTTGCTGTCTCTTATCATATTTGCCCTGTTTACAGCTCCAGAGGGATGGTTTCCCTGGCGCTCAGTGCTGCACAGCCATCCGTATCCGAGCATTAAGTTTCCCTGGCTCTGATCCAGTAATCAGTCAAAACTTCTGCACCGGCCGTATTTAAACGATGCCCCATTTCCGTGCAGAGGTTACGAAGCGCTAATTTCATATGAAAAGGAAGTCTATTACATCAGAAACGGAGGGCTGATGAAACGGGATTACCGTAAGCAAAGGAGGGGAGATTTACAAGAATCCCTGTCCTCCTCCAGCCCCTTGGCCTTCATGCCTCTTCCCATGCTCTTTTTCCAAGGGAACACTTGAATAGCTCCAAACAGACCCGAGTCTGCAGCGCAGCTCAAGGCAGCTCACAAGGGTGCAAGCCAGGAAGCAGTGGCAGCGCTGACACCTCACACGTCCCCTGGCTCTCCACACTCCGCTGGTGTGAGTCCACGCTGAACATCCACCCGGCTGGCGCTAGGCCGCTTTTATTACCTATTATTTTTTATTATTATTGTTACTTAGCTAGAACAAAGTTAGCTTTGTTCTGCCTAGCCATTCTGGGAAAATAAGACGTGATTTGCTTTTATTCTAGATGCAGACATTCCGTTTATTAGTAATTACGTGAGCCTGGTAGCGTGCACTAGGCCTAGTTCACAGGAACGGCAGGCTCACTGCAGGAACGGGCCGGGCTGGCGGTGAATCACCACCGCTGCACCAGAGCTGTGAAGCTGCGATGAAATGCGCTACTGAGGCTGATTCTCTCCTCGTTTCGCTCCAGTTCCTACCGGAGATCAAAGGTCCCATTAGACAGATTTTATGAAGAGACAGTCCCTCATCGCAGACTTTGAACAAGCTGAACAAAAATTGTTTGAAAAAAAAAAAAAAGGGGCCTGGCTCTTCCTCCAGCAGGCGTGTGCACATCTGAAATGTCCCAAGTAAAGATTCTACGAACTCATTTCCAGAATTCGCAGGAGTTCTAATGAATCTCTCCGGCTCTCTGACGCAGAGGAAGGAATGCAGAAATACCTCATTAGTTTAAATTAAAAACAAACAAGTGAGAGGAAGATGCTCTGAAAAGGAGCCATCAAAGCATTAAGGCTGCGAACATCATTTAAATAACAGACTTGTATGGGACACAAGTGAGAATTGGGGCAGTGGAAGAACTTGGGCTTTGGGGTTTTTTTGGCTTGCACATCAGCCATGCTGTTCCTGCTGAGTCTCAGGGGCAAGGCACGCTCAGAAAGAACCAGGAGGAGAGCACTGGACAGGAGTGGGTGTTCACTAAATACTCATACTCAAGCCAAACCCGTTGGCACTGACTTCCAGAGCTGCCACATCACCACTAGAGCCTGTGCTTGCCTTCCAAGCAGCCAAGTCACCTTTCCAGCAACACTGGTGCAGCCTACGGCAGCTCTGAAGGTACTTTACCACTCCAAGATAACATCTCTAGTACTTTCCGTGTCCTTTCTCAGCTGCTGTATAAATATATACGTGCTACCATGACGTGAAGTCCCATAATACTGGGGTTCTATAAAACTGGAGTAATTGATTCCATAAACCAGGCCAGCTAAAAAACAAGACTTGTATTTCCATGACAAACGCATTTCAAAACTTGGTCTCACTCTGCACTGCAACCCTCTCCACCTTCTGCCCATTTAAGTCAATATTCCTGGGGAAAAAAAAAAAAAAAAAAAAAAATTTTTTAAAAATCCCACTTACAGACCAAAATCTCCGGTCTTCAACAGAAGTTTGCCTTCATGGTGGGTGTGTAGGCCGCCTGCTGCCTTCAACTCCTCTTCGTGACTGGAGAGGGCTTTCCCTGGAGGCTAAAGTCCTCACCGTATTCCAGCTCCTGCTGTGCTGCTCCTACCTGGAAAGAAGGAAACGAGAGAAATTCAGCGTAAGAAGCCTCCGATTTGTTCCCTGAGTGCAGCTCTGCTGCCGCAGCCTCAGTCAGCTGCACACCACACACTTTAGTTAATTGGCAACAAATTGGGAGATATGAGTTGATTGCAATAAATATTTTATTAATTTAAAGAAACAAAAGGTTGCATCCCTTCTAGCCCAGTTTGATTGTGCACAGTTGCACACATTAATATGTAATTGCCACATCAGTTGGCAATCGTGGGCTCAGAAGGAGCTCATTAGGAAAAATACTTCTGCATGTATCCTCAGTAGGTGTCAATCAGCATCGCGCCATTGAGATCGATGGAGCGAGGGTTATTTATGGAGTTAAAACAAGAATTCACCTGGAAAATAAATCCCCCAGTATGTTCTCATGTTTAAGCTAGACAGAGGAAGAACTGATTTTTCTCTGCATTTTTTTTTGTTTATTTAAAAATGCAATTTTTTCTGTATCTCACCCATGCTTAGAAACCAGGTATTATTTTTTATGCCTAACACCGTAACTAAAATACAAATATTCAAAACTAATCGTGCTGTAGCTCTGTGTCCCATGCTTGCCTTCTCTGCTCCATCCCACCAGCACAGTGTGAGGAGCATCTCTGTCTGGGGGGGTGGGAAAACATCTCACGTTCCTTCTGTCTCCAGTTTCAAGGTTTTCATGATAAAATCAAATGCAGGCAATGGCAGAAACATGTGTGGCAAAGCAATGACAAGAAGTGGTTGAATTATTCATGGTGAATAAATTAGCGACGAGCACAGGCCCTTCCCAGCGCGGGAAGCCCCTGTGAGTTATCTCCGAGGTGGTGGAGCCCTGTGCGTGTCCAGAGAAGCTCCGCTTAACTGGACAGACTTTCTGGGGAAATCAGTGCCAGGATCAGTCCCGTAACTTGAAACAAAGCACTAGAGCTGTCCCTGTAGTGATGTTGCATTAGCAGATATGGATTTCATTTTCATCCGAATGTTGCACAGCAAACCACTGATTTCCACACAATTTTTGATGGGAAAAAGTCAAAATAAAGCACTTCTCTCTCATTTTGATAAGAAAAAAAAAAAAAAAAAAATCACATCACCTATTTAACTGACTTAATCCTTTTTTTTCCTTCCCTGTGTGATTCTGATGTTCTCACATTTTAGAAAGAAAGAACCACAATTATATCACTAACATTTTTTGTAACGCTTTCATTCTGTCGGAAAGGTAAACAATTTTTCTCTTGTTTTTTAAATCCAAACTTTTTCTGTAGAACAGAAATTCCTTTTTCTGACCAATCTGCTGTGCAGATGAGATGAATAATTTTTCCGGCTGCATTTTCTTCCTAAGTTGTTTACTTTGACTACTTACTAGTCATTCTGTGGGATATCTGAGCTGTCACTGAAGTCATTTTGGCTTTCCTTCTGCTCCTGGAACAGAGGACAAACTGTTTAAACAGAGGAATAACAAACCATGAGCAGCAACTAAAGAAATGTAAATAATTCATAAATAGTTGTTTCTGCACATCCTGGCACAGCCGTTCCCCAACAGCTATGCAAACAGAAATCTGTTTGTGCAGCGATACTCGAGCCCCTTCCCAGCGCTGTTCTCAAGCAGCAGCCTGGAAGCAGAGCTAAGAGCTGCAACCGGCTGCACGGACAGGGAGAAGATAAGGCACAGCGAGAGGTGTGCTCCCATCACGAGGAAGGGTGATCGGTCCCATTTAATCGGTACTTGGTGTGATACAGAACCACAGAACAGTTCGGGTGGGAAGGGACCCTGAAGGCCCACCCAGCGCCACCCCCTGCCCCCAGCCCAGGCTGCCCCCAGCCCCATCCAGCCTGGCCTTGGGCACCCCCAGGGATGGGGCACCCACAGCTCCTCGGGGCAGTCCTGGGCCCTCGGAGTAAAGAATTTCCTCCTCACATCTAATCTGAGCCTGCCCTCCTCTAGTTTAACGCCACCCCCGTCCTGTCCCTACCCCCTGGCAGGGTCCCTCTCCTCTCTCCCGCAGCCCCTCAGGCCCGGGCAGGCCGCTGGGAGCTCTCCCGGGGCCTTCCCTGCCCCAGGCCCAACGCCCCCGGCCTGGCTCCGTGGCACGGGGCTCCCCCCTCACGGGGGTCCCCCTGAGACCCCTCCGGCTCCTCACAGGGGCTGCCGCGGGCAGGGGGCGGTGTCCCTGCCCCCAGCCGCTCTCGCGATAGCTGCGGGCCCGCCGCTGGCCCCCGCGCCCCCGGCGCCCCCCCGGTCCAGCCCCGCGGCCTGAGGGCCCCGGGGCCCGGCCGCGCCCGGGGGGTTTGTGTGTGAGGGTAGGAGCGGAAGGAATGCCCTGGGGCTAAATTCACTCGTTTCCTTAAGGGAACTTATAAAAAAGACGGGGGGCATCTCTTTGCTCTTTGGTGGGTTTTGGTGTTTTGTTTTGTTTTGTTTTTTCTCCAGCTCTGCCGAGGGGAGGCAGCAGAAGCAGCACAAGGGGGTCCCTGTGGTCCCTGAGGGGCTCAGCCCGCACCAAACGCGGGCGATCCCACACCAAGCACCACGCTCCCCACACGGCCCATTGCCGCCCGCCATCTCCCACGACGCCCGTCTCCACCTCAACTTCCAGAAACACCAAATGTGTCCAAGAAATCATGCCGGGCGCTTACCTCAGCAGCCCCCTGCCCTTCCCAGGGCGCTCGGTGCAGATGGAGGCTGCTGCACACCATCGGGCTCCCAGCACCTCGGCCCCGCTGCTCACACCCAGCCCTGAGCAGGATCTGATGGCGGTGCCTGGGGCCCGCCACAGAGGTGCTCCGCGTCGGCCCGTGCCAGCAGCTGGCTCTGGGAGATGCGTGCAGGGCACCGAACCTTCTGTCTGAAGCTGTTCTTCAGTAAATAATTAATGAGGAATCAAGTAATTCAGACTCTTCAGTTTGCTATGGGGACTATGGGCTTCTCCCACCGTATTGAAATCTCCATGCTATCAACTCAGAAAGTAATGACAAGGGTAGCTAGATGCGAGTGGATAAATTTGGGGGTGATGCCCTGCAGACAGCTTCCCAAGTGACCGTAGAATCATCCTCCAAGAAAAAATAAGTTTACCGTTGCCCCCCTTCTGAATCTTCTCAATTTTTTCATCTTTCCACCAGCACAGCCAGTCACTGTGCTTTTCTTCTCCATAGTAAGGGGCTGTTATTTACACAAGGTGAAGCAAGAACAGGGAGGGAAGTGGGTGACAGGAGCTCCTGTACGTTCTCGCCCCTTGGGTCCCACTCTCTGCAGTGTCATGGGAGGCTAACCCAAAACCCAAATCATGAGCAGACATCCTCCAGCGGAGGAAATTCCCAGCGGCACAGCAAGGTGGGTGAGCTTTCCCAGCTTGACATCCCCCCCTTACATCCCTCTTTGTGTTTAACCCAGCCTAATTAAGTTGCTTAATTCCATTTTGCTGATACATTGTGGGAGCAGAGCTCCGTTCCAGCAATGCTAACGAGCCTAGGAGAGAAGTTAAAGCACCCACTAATGTATTTAAATGAGTTCTTCCCTGGAGCTTTGCAGTCAGCTGGAAGATGCCAGCGGTGGTACAACGGGGCAGGGTCAGCCCCAGGTTAAGGTCCCTCTTCCTACATCAGGCTCCTCAAATCAGTCAAAGCCCATGGAGAACACGTGACGGAGCTGACAGCTTCCCACATACCTCCTGAGCTTTGTCCTTCAGAATACTGTGGAGCATCAATTTTGTTTTTGGTTGCTTTTATTGTTGTTTTTGTCCTGAAACAGTTCCTGGGACGCTTCTGTATTCCTGGGGAGAAGGGAGCTGCCTCGGCCTGACCCCTCTAATGCTGCCAAGAAATCTTCAGCAGCTCCTTCTCCCCCCCGGGATCAATTCTGTGGAGGTAATGGATGGCTCCTTCATCAAGTCTTTCTTCTTGCAGTAAATACACTTCCTTGTAGCAGGCATTAGCATGGTCAAGTGAACTCTTTGCAATCAATGGCCGAGGGTGAGGAAGTTTCTCTGAGAAAAAGGTTGTGTTAGCAAACTTGGAGCCTTGCTGCTGGGGCAGAATGGAGGGCTGAAAGGAGCAGCACTCGGCTTCTCTTGGGCTGTTTTATTCCTACACTTTTTGTGTACTTTGCATAATAATGCAATAGAGCTGACAAAAGATTTATTCCTGGCGCCTATAAAATGACACAATACAATGAGTTTTAAACAGAGAGGAGAAAAAAAATCAGGAGAAAAGGTAATTATGCGGGCTCCTCTTAAAGTCTGTAAACGCTATGGACAGAAATTCAATTAGTGCAGATGAAACTGCAGAAGCATTCATTTTCTTCTTTCTTTTTTTTAAGCCTTTTAATGTCCAGGCAACAGGGTGGATTTTAAAGACACCGCTTGTGCCTGCACATGCATGCAGGCACATATACAAGCATACATCTGCACACATATAACCATCGCCGCTCTCCTTTACATCCACACACAGCTATTCTCTTTTATGATGGAGCACTGCTTGCTCAAGCAGAAATATTCTTTGTAGATTATATATAATCTTAAACCGGTGGTGCTCATCCATGGACAACAGTGTGCGCATGTGGTTCGTATAAATCAGTAACTCGCTCACAGAGCACATTTGAGTTAGAAGTACTTTTGGACTGGAAAGATGTCGATGGGAGTGCTGGGCACCCAAGCCTTCTACAGCACATTTGTTTTTTTAAAGCCTTACCAAATTCTCTCTCTCAAACTTCCCAGCCCCGCTCCAAAGCCAACTCACGTTCCACTTCCTACAAAGAGGGTACCAAAAAGACATTAAAGCGGGCTGCAATGCGGGGACACACCACGTGCAGGACACTGCGCCCGTGATGCGTTTTCTTGAGGTTCTAGCTTTCTTTTGCAGAGGGCCCTTTCCCCGAGATGGAGCTTTCTGGGGCTGCAGGAAGCCCTGAAAAAGACACCTTGTTGCCTACGTTGCACATTTAGCCTCAGCATCTTCTTGAAAGACACCTTGGTGGACCATCTACATGGGCATTTGGGTGCTGTAGCCATCGGGAGGCTCAGCACAGCCCGTAAAATGCTTGGGCATCTCCAGTTTTGCATCCTGACGGACTGTCTCACTAGGGACAGGCTGAACAGCGACCGTCTGCTGGTGCTGCGGCTGCAGGCAGCTCGCACAAAGCACGAGCACCATCTACTGCTGCACAGGCTGGGCTGTCTGTTGGCGTGCCGGGGGCTCAATGAGGCGCTGCTGTTATGGTCAGGTTTCTTGACAGTTGCACTAAATGTTCCTCAATAGCTTATTAGTGTTTACTAATAAGGAAAGCTCACGGAGGAATGGATTTTTCTATTCAGCACTTACACCAAGTGCAAAACTCAGCATTTACCGGGATGCAGCAAGCCCCTCCTGATGACGCGTGCTGGAATACCACAATAAAGTTATTTTGCAGGGTACAATAATACGCATTATGCAATGCACAGCCCATTAAAAGGCTCCTTTTGGGAGGTGGCGTGCATTTTTCAGTGGAAGTAACGTTTGAAGAGCAAACAGGAACACGCTATCCTGCACAATCCAGTGCACTGATTTCAGCTCTGTATAAATAAACTTCTATAAAAGCAGCATCTGAGTTGCACGTCCCAGTCCATCCCTGAGAAGTGTTCACTGCCCCATGTGGCTGCTCCTCCCTCAGCATTGTTCCCAAAGAGAGGGGTATCAGTGCAAGCTGGAGCACGGGGAGCCGAGGGGAGGCACTGCAGCTGGTAGCACTGGTGCCATTCAGATCCAGCAGCGCTTTATACCCACTTTGATTTAGTGGGAAAAACAACCAAGGCACAGATCAACTGGCCTCATTTTCACAGGGAGACTCTTAAACCTCTCCCCTCCCAGATCAAGAAACACATTATTTTCAGTCAGTTGTTTAACATAAATTTGTTTTGATGCAGGCTGTCACAGGGAAATGGAGGCTGAACCCCAAACTTGAATAAACTCTTCTGTTTCCTTTTCTACCTTTTCCTTTGCTTTGTCACCCTGCACGTTGCAGGCTTCAGCAGTTCAGAAGGCAATGCTGAGCACTGTGCTGACTGCAAGGGTTTTCCTCCCAGCCCCATAAATCTCTCCCAGTGGCTTTTTGTTTGTCTTGCTCCTGCAGCCCTGATTTGCCCCCATTTCCCCCAGGGACACAGGGGCCGGTGGGGTCCATCACGGGGACAGGGACCACCAGTTTCACAGCGTTTGCAGCTCCTACCTGCAGCGCTGTGGAGCACTTCAGAAGGCAACAATTTCTCTTTTTATGGGTTCTTAGAAAACCATTACCAGCAGGAGCGATGAATGCACCTCTAATTATATCTTCAGTCTCACCCACTCCTAGTCATGAACTCCTGTAATAGCAAAGGGCATTCGGGGAAAAATCAGAATGGTTTCATATAGGGATGATTAACCGGACTCGAAGGTTTCGTCACTGAGTTTGCTCTGCAGGGATGTCCGCAGCGTCCAGGGGTACGCTGTGCAAGGCTGGGGGTGGGAACCCAGCAGCAGGACCGAGTCCCCTAAATGCCTGTGTGTGTTTTGTATGCAGCTGCATCCCGCTCCGCATGGCATTGCCACATCATTTGGGCCACCTAGCATTTGGATGCATGTTCTACTGCTTTGCATTGCAAAAGTTGCTCCTTGTTAAGCAGAGAGACTGGCACGGTGTGATACAGGTAGACAAACCAGCATGAGCTTTTAAAGCAAATCAGCTCTAGCTGTGCTGCGTTTCGGCTGTACTTTTTAGGGAAGAGTGAAAAGCATCTTTAAGATATTGCTTTTTTTGGCTAAATTTTGTTAACTGAGCACTTCCTGTGTGTGTAGGGAAAACCTGAGCAAGTCCCTGATGGGGAAGACATGTCTGGGGTTCACCTGGCCGGCAGGTCTGTTACACAGTCCTGGAGAGGCCACAAAACCACACGTTGTCAGAACACAGCAGCACTGCTGCTACCTGCCCCGGCCGCCAGTCTGACCCCAACATCTCTGCAAGGAGCAGCTCTGCAAGATTTCCTTCCAAATTCCCACAGAGATCAGCAACCACCTCATTTTAACTGCCCTTCACTGGGTCTGGCCTTTGTTTCCCTTCCTTCTCCCCATTGCATCTAAGTCATTTGCATTGCGTAAAGGCGCTGCAGCACTCTGCTCGTACTGCACAAGCTGCACCACGAGCCTGCCTCTCCGCTGTGCAGCTACTGAATCAGCTTCCCATTGTCTCAAAGTACTTTTTCCTCCTCCCTCCTGAAAGTCTTTGAGAGATGTATAATACCCTCTTGAAAATGGCTCATCATGGATGCAGCACCTGAGGATCTGTTTCTAACCGAGATCCACACCGAATAAGCATTATCCTTGATAGAATTTTTCATGCATTAGATTGGAGGCAAGCATTGATCAATACGAGTTAAAATATCACTAAGCTACATAAATATAGAGCTCAAGTTTGTAATTATTTGCAATACTTGACTATAAGCTGGAAAATAACATTTCTTATCTCATCATACACAACCTTCGCCACATGACAGAGCCTGAGCTGCCTTTCCATAAGGGATTGAGCCTCCACTGCCAACGAGGAGCCTGCCTTCGGAGAAGGCACGGCACTGGAGAAACGTCCCCTCTGCTAACCCAGGGCCACAGCAGAAAGGGCAGCTGCAGTAATTTAACATTACCCCAACCTTTAAGAGACACAGGTGCACAAAATAAATTTAAAACAGGTTTATAGCCCTGGACTGCCAAATGCCTGCAAATAAATAGAGATTATTCTTAGCTTTGGTAAAGGGCACGGAGACAAGGCAAGGGGGGATGCAATTGGCAGCTCCTGTCAGCTGTGGCTCCTTGCAGGGGGGCTCAGCAAGCACCAGCAAACGTGATGGGGACATCGCAGCGCAGCCCCACAGCACAGCTGTCAGAAAAGCAGCTCTGCCTTCACCCCTGCTGATTACAGCTCTGGGGGGGCTGATGCTCAGCCCCAGCTGTTTTGCTATCACTGAGCCTGACAGAAGAATTTTAAATCTATTATCTAAAATATGTAGCACACTGCCTTTTATATTATAATTGAGATTTCTTTTTCTTCCCTCTGTGGATTTATTTTTTCTTTAGTTGGCTCGTGGCAATCAGATAGATCTCTTCATCTTCCCAGGAAAGCTTCCAGTTCATTAGGAGCCACTTTTTTAGTTCTTTATTTTTTATTTTTTTTTAATTACTGTGAGTCACAGAATATTTTATTTTTGGAATGGCATTATTTGTAGACAGTAGTCAAACACGTTGGGTTAGCAGGCAGATGCTGAGCACATGCAGCAGGGGAGCGAGATGAAAGGCCCCAGGTAAGCAGGGGACATGCTGACAGCAAGGAGCGCACGGACCGACCCCTCCGCGCCGCTCGCCTCCTAAAGCGGGTGCCAGCACTCAAGCAGGCTGAAAGGCAAGCAAAAGCCAAGCTCAAATGGAAACCAGAAATAATTTGGAAGGTAATTTTTTAATTAACAGAAAGCAGTATGGGATAGCAAGTTTAGAAAGATTGCTCCTAAAAGCTTCCAGCTTTGTTTCTCTGCCTTCTATCTTTAGCTTTTTTTATTATTATTGATATTGAATGAGGAAGGAGCTTTTAGGGTGCTTTGTGGGGAAGTACTATCGATGCTATAAGCATCTTTCTCATTTCTATCTGCTATGACTGCCATGGCCCTTGAACGGCTACAAAAAGAACAAATAGAGCAGAAAGGGACTCTGCTTGCCAAGTGACCCATTGCAAACAGATCACACAGATCTAGAACTGCAATAGCTTCTAATTATCTTGCAGGGGTAATTTAAATTAGTTTGACTCTTATTTATGGGTGTGACGCTTGTTTCTTTGCATTGCAGCCATTCTTGAATACCTTAACACGGGATCGATATCACTTTGTACCGAGCCAGACCCACACAATGCGCTGCTCCCCACAAAACGTTTGTTTTGCCAGCCGGAGCAATTTGCTCGACCCACCTCCTGCCAGCAGAGCAGCGAGGGACTGTGCCCCACGAGGGGCGAGACCTTGCTCTAGTAATCCCCCGATTATACACTCTGCAAATTCACAACATAAATAGACAGCAAATATGCTAGAAACCCTTCTTTCCCATACAGGCAGCCTTTTTGTGTTCCAGTAGCCCGGCCTGGTAGACGAAGTCAGCCAAGCAGCAACCTCGTGGTGCTCGGCAGGTTTGCTCTGGAGCAGCAATGGCATGTGGACGTGGTGCTCCACAGGCTGCGCCCGCCTGTGCTTTGACAAAGCTTTTGATTTGTCTCCTGTAGCCACAAATGGATGAGTTACTTGTGTGTTGGTGTGACAGACACCACCTCTCAGCAGAGGCTGGGGAAAACTATAACGAATGGTTTGGGGAAGAGTCTGAACTCTAGTCTTCCAGGATATGTGGTGCGGGAGACAGGAAGCTATTGTGTGAGGAAGATCAGCACCAAAAACGTTTTTGTAGGATCCCTTCCCACAAGATGGGACAGAAATCTGTGAGATTTGGTGCAGCACTGATGTGGATGGCTGAGGCTCTACCAGCACCAGTACGGGCAGAGCAGAAGTAGCCAGGCTCTGCCCCTCGGAGGTAAAGGCAGGCTGGAGCTCCATCCACTCTCCACTCATCCCCACAGGACTCGAGGCTAGATGAATACAGGCATCACCCTTTGCCTTGTTTTTCCAAGTCATTTGACTCTGAGTCATTTTATGGCCAGATAGCCACATTCACATGACCTGTCTTGGTCCAGATTAACACGGAAGTCTGTGAGGTTCAGGAACTCCCTGAGCTTCAGGATGGTCAGGGACAAACTCAGTACTCAGTACTTGACAGCAGCCACTCAGCTCAAGGCCTTTGCTTTTGGTGAGAAGTCGTAAATTCCCCCAGTGCTGCACAGCACCTGGGCAGAGGCTGCAGGGATGAGCACCGAGGCTGTAAGCAGAACAGGACCAGCAGCTCCAGCACAGGATTTGCTCCCTGCTGCTGGCACTGGCCTCAGTTCCACAGATTGGCAGAGGAGCTCCAGAATGCCAGGAGGGACCTAACCCCAAGCACTGCTGGAAAAGCATGGAAAAATAGAGGGAGGAATAAGGCAATTGTGACCTTTGTAAAAGGATGAAACAAATGGCATCACATTGCTCTGATATAACTGCAGATGGCAAATCTTTAAAGTCCAGAATATTTACAAACCCAGAGACCCAAATTATCAACCCTGGCCTATCCCAGAGCTAACTCCAGTTCCACCAATGGAATTTGCTCTACAGTTACACACCTATTGCTTCTCTGTAAAACCAAGCTGTTCTTTTCAAACCTTGGGGCAGATGCATCAAATGAGAGCGGTGAAAGCAGTGCTTTGGTTTGATCTGCCTTTGACAGATAAAATCAGAGCCATCCAGCCAAGCCAAGAGCAAAGCACTGAAGTCAGATTGGCAGCTCAGCAGCAAGACCAGAAAGTATTCCTGGAGGCCATTTCACAACCCCCCCAACACTCCTCCCCAGCCTGTCTCCACGATGAGGGCCTTTTTTTTTGGCACAAGCAGAGATATTTGAGATTCAAGCGAGTGTGGTTAGCTAGCTCTGACTGGTCTTAATAGTCACCCTCATTCGTGGCCTCAAAGGACAGCTGATACAGCCCAGCAACCTCAGAGATGAACAAGCTTGTTGATAAAGGACAAACAAGCATTATATTTTAATGATACTAAATATTAGCATATCAAAATCTTGTTCTTTCAGAAGCCTGTGTTCCTGGAGAGGGGGAAGGAGCTGCCAAGCAGTGGTTCTTCAGCACTGTAATGCTTGTGTTTCTGTTCAGCCAGCTGAAGCTCTTCATCAGAAAACTTTATCTGAATTCCTAAGTAGCCGCAGCAAAGAACTGTTCATAGGGATGTGTGGCCATGCCTTAGGCCTGAGGATGCAGGCTTCATACAAGGTCTCTCCTTTCCCATTTAATTGCAGGGTATATACGCAGCAGAGGCCACTCACTGTCGAGATGAAAAACATTTTAGCAATTCCTCCTCGGCATCACTGCTAAAGCACCTTAGGCATGTTTCACCGTGGCTATTTCAGGAGAGGAGCTCTATGCTATTCCAGTCCTTGGGCATAAAGCAAAGGCTGCTGGAAGTGAAGCAAGCCTGCCAGCAAACATTTTTGTAACTATCTCTTTTGTTTTCAAATCCTGTGCGGTATTAATTATTTGCCCATAAAAACAGCATGCAAAGGAGACCTGATGAGAATTTACTGTTTGACGAATCCAGATGGTTTCACAGCTCAAGTTGTAAGGGACAGGCAAAAAGAAAAATTCTTGCTTTTCTGACTTCTGCCTGCAGGAACCCGAGGGGAGGGGGACGAGTGGGTGGAAGGGAGTTATTGGTCCCATTAACCAAGCTGCCAAAACTACCTCTATTGTATGTATTCTTTACCCTCTCACCTACTCAACACACAAAACCACTGAAGTGTGACTGATACAAGCTTGTGTCTCACCAGCCTATCTTGACAAAAGGCAACCTTGACATCCCACGAGTAATTTTGAAAACTGTTTAGAGTCAAGATTGTATTTTTTCTTATTTTTAGTTTATCCATTTAAAAGACAACTGAATTCATCGTGCTCTCCAGAAAAGTTACGTTTCCAAGGTTAGATTTCTGAGAACTTCACTTTAACTATAACCTAATGATATTTTTGTTAAGAAATCAACACTTCAAAGCTTGAGATAGAGCCATTGTTTGAGCTAAAGCCCAGCAGCACTCACTACTGAAGAGGATTTAATCCTGTCCATCTCCTGAGGGAATGAGCATGTCCATCCCTGCAGTATATCAAGAAATTTGCATTGTAGACCCATTTGCACCCTATACAAAGGTAGTCTATATTATATCCCCATTTATTTAGAGGAATGTTTGAAGATAGACCTTAAGACATGAACCACACAGAAAACCCACGTCTGGTTGGGCTGCAGTGATGCAATGACACCTACTGCTGCCTGAAGAATAAAAGGCAAGTTTTGTAGGGAAGTATAAGACATCTTCTATTAGACAAATACTGATATAAGCAAACCCGACATGCAAACTACAAAGTGCTATGTGCAAACCATTTATGTCTTTCCAGAAAATTTGAAAAAGCAAAGAGATGCATGTTTTTCCTTCCAACATGGCCCTTTCCTTACTCTCTACTCATCTGCCAAGCTTATGGCAGGGGGTGCTTTAGACTGCTGCTTACTCCAGCAGAGCCGGGGTGTTTGGAACCTGCACTTTCAAGTATCAGCACTGCTCTCAGATACGCCAATGGGGTTGCAAAAGAAAGTATTGTGGTGAAGGCTCTCTGCTCAGAATTTAAACACAGCAATCAAATGCACAGTGGGTTGTACCAGCCCTAGGAACTGCAGGCAGATCTTTGAGGTCTTCCCCCAGACATGCTGGGCACACTTTTCCACTTGGCCTTGAAAGAGTCAGGCTTGTTCCAAGCCATCCAAGTAAAGGTAAATTGTTGATCAGCATCCAGAGCAGACCTGCCTGGTTGAGGCTGCAGAAGAAAAATGGCTTTATTAGAGCCTGTCAAAACATAACCCTGATCCCATGAAGAAGACGCTGCTTCACTGTCCATGATAAAGAACCTCTCTGCAATGACAGGCTCAACCCCAGCAGTAAGATAAATAGGCAGCAGAGCCCGGCTGTGTGCTCAGTGCAAGGACCTCCAGGATTTGCCCATGGTATAACTAGGAGCATGGCCAGCGCTAAGTTGGACCTCTGAGAATAACTGACTGTGCACGCCAGAAACCACTTCAGGAAATGCACCCAAATCCCTAGGAAATGCAGTTGCTCAGAGGCCTGCAGAGCACAAGCTGCACTTGGTGGAATGGCTGCTTTTTAGCTCCCTGAATCCCCCTCCCACACAGCTTTCCTACAGTTAAAGGAAGCATTTCTAGGTCCATCCTGCAAATACATTTTCAGCAATATTTCGAACTCTTCGGGAAGAGACAAATAAGGACAAGCCTGGAGTAGAGAGAAAAGCAAATCTAATTATCAAAGCTTCACTTGCTTCTGCTGGCAAGGTGAGAGCAGTAACAGCGACCCCGGGCTTATCTCTGTCTGCTGGAGGGTTTGGCTGGGGCCCAAGGCAGAGGAGGGGAGAGGAGGGCAGCCTAGGTCTGAGCCTCGCTCTTCATGTCTGTGGCCTTACCACAGCAGTGGAATAGAGCTCAGACCATCCTCTGTCCACATCTACAAAACTGAGAGGCAGGAAGGTTCTGCTCAGCATCAGGTGCATCCAAACAAACTGCACGATGTGCATCCATTGCACCAAAAATCATTTCAAAACCAGGTCACCGAGAGGTAGCCAGGTGCTATAACCTATGCTGTTTTTCCAGCAGGGAGCAGTTCCTGGTTTGCGCAGGGAGGAATTGTTCAGTTGGGTACGTCGGGACCTGAGGTGGATGTGGCTGTGCTCAAAGCACACCAGCAAGGACAGATGCAGACAGCTGTTACCAACATTTTCCCCAAAACAGACACAAGGTACCTCTAGGCCAGACAGTCCTCGTAGTCCTGTTAGCATGGCATGGAGCCCACGGTAATACGCCAAGCCTTTCAATTTATTCCTGTATTGTTTATACGTTTGTAACGATAGAATCATAACTCTCTCCCATATTAAAAGATCCCAAACAGATGCAACAATAAACTGAAATTTAAGAGAAACAGATTGCAAGGCAGAGACAGAGCAAAAAAACAGTACTGGTGAATCACAAATACTGAAATGAAATAAATTAATCATCCTAAATAGTCTAATTAATAAAAGTTAATTTATCATCCTGGCTAACCTGGTATCTCTGAACTCATTTAACTTAATGCAAAAGGAACAGCAGTAACTGGAAAGCCTCAGCAGAAACATTTTCCGGAAGCTTCTTTTTCTGCTCTGTATAAAGCGTTGCAGGCCCATTAGTGCACCAACGTGGTCAAGGTGCACATAGCTGCCCACTCACTTCCTTACGCACAGCAGCATTAATTAACAGGACATGCACGGACTAACTTTTGAGTAGGGACAGATCTTTCCCCTTCCCTTTGCCGTGAGCCACAGACGGTCAGAGACAGCCGCAGCACACAGCGCAACGCCCCCACCGCACCCCGCGCAGCCTGCAGCAGGGAGGCTTCATCACACACAACAAAACCAGCATGGGACAGTCACAGGCTGGGAAATAAGCTGTTCACCAAGCCTCACTGCAGAGCAATCTCCCTTTTCCACATCCGTACCTACCCTCAACTTGTACCAAAGTGCAAACACCACCGCGCCTGCTGGCTCCCAGTAACTGGCAGTGCAGTTCCCTGCTGATGTGCCATACTCAGTCCTCACCAGGGCACAGTCCTCCAGTGCTGATTTCTTTTAAAACAGTCAGTTCTTCCTTAAGACCCAAAACTCAGAGATAGAGGAGCTGCGTGGCTCATCAGCAAGACCTTGGCATGAGTGTTGCCCTTGGGGCTGGTGCAGGAGGCAGCATCCAGACTCACTAATTCCTCCCACCACCCCATAAGCTGCCCTACACACACTCCTTGTGACAGAAATCCTTACTTAATACTTCAACAGCAAAAAGAAAATCCAAGTGCTGTGCTTTCTGTTGCATAATAAGGACACCTCAGCACACATTGGGCAAAGCCCAGATTCCCACAGAGAGGTTACTCCTTTTTGGTCCGGGCTCCACTAAGCTCTCCACACCCACTTTGACTCCTTGGTGAGTTTTAAGATGGATCTAATATGTTTAAACTGGAAAAAGAAATGCTTGGAAGGTCTACAAAGACTGCCCTGTAATGTTGACTGTTGGGAATGTCCCAGGACCAGCATTTTGATGCCCCTCTGAGCTCCACATTCAGTTACACTCTGCAGCTTCCCTGCCCCAGGAGATCCTTTTGTCTTCCATAAGGAAGGAAAGATGCAGCCCCTACCAAAAAGCTTTAATAACAGTTTATGAAATGTGGCTTGAAATCTGCTGGTGGCAGGGGTGAGAGAAGTAGATTATACAACAAGCCTACGGTCATAAAATTGCCAGTTTTTCTTTCTTTTTTTTTTTTTTTTTCTTTTTCTTGAAGAGGCCTTCTGGATTGCTAAATCCTGTACACTGTTGGTGGCAGCTTCATTTCTAAGGGCACAAATGGCTGCCACTTAGCAAGCAGCTATGGGAGGTGGTAGGAGAGTATGTCAAAGTGTTCGCTTTCAGATGGGCAAGTGATTTTTCATTACTTTTCCTTGACAACTCTGCAGCTGCTAAGGAATTCTGCCCTCTTCCAGAAGAAGGAACTCTAAGGACTATTTTCTTTTTCTATCAAAGAGGTAAGTGCTGGCTTTGGAAGTGAAAATAGCTTCCCACTGTCTGAGCAAACACGGGAGCTTCATTGTGTCACTGGAGAAAACAGCAGCGCAATTCTGGGAGGTTTTAAAGGCCACAGCTTAAATAAAATATAATTGACTTTCAAGCATTGATCCAGTATTATTAGTGTTTGTTTAATAATCAGATCTTATTTGAAGTTATTTTACTACTCACTTTGGCTGCACTGTTTGATTATTTCACCAAAACAAAGTAATTTTGAGAAGCTTTTCTTCCAGGAATGCTGCTTTCCACGCTTCCTTCTGATTAACTTTTCCATACCCAGATGATTGTAGAGACTTCACTTAGCTCTGAAGCAGCTTCTGCCTAGCTTTGGCTTCTTCATTGTCATCAGTGCTTCTCATTAGTATCTTTCAAATCTAGAAGACTGCTCAGGTCTGACTTCCGAATGTGGAAAACAAGGGATAACCCCAGACCCAGCAGCCTCTTCTGAAGTAGCTAGAAAATGCAAATCTTTTCCTTTATCACCACAAGAAGTAAAACAGCTCCCTCCGTGCTCTGTTCAGTTGCACTGACCTGTGAGATGCGGTCGTGAGTTGTCACGGTGGCCATCAGAAAGTCCTCACCTTCCACCAAAGGCATGGAAACTTGTCCACGTTTCTGCGGGTCTGAACAACTCGATTGCTGCTATCTACAAAGAGCAGACACCACGGCCAGAATGACCAGGTGGATTAGTGAGAAATCGTTTCCAACTGCTTCTTCATTGACTGTTGCAGGGAAGAAAGCTACAGATATTTCATTTGATAAACATCATTTAATCCATTTATCCAATTACTGGACAACAAAACAGCCTGAAAAATGTGAACAATTCCATTGCAAGTTAAGAGACCTTCGTTGAGTAGGATCATGATTATTTGTCAACCTTAGACTAAGATGAGAACTGGGACTAAGTCAATGTCTCCCTAACCTTGAGCTTACAAGAAATCCATGCAGTTTGCCAAACCCACTGAGCTGAGCCTTTAGGAGGTTAAGACTTCACAACAGATCATGGAGATACCTTAAGTTTCCTCTAAAAGCAGCAATTTTCATATAAATACATGACTCCAGAACCTGGCATTTGAAGAAACTGGTCAAATGTTGCAAAAGAAAAGCTCTGAGCCACCACGAATGACTACAGAAGGCATACAGAGCTCCCTGGAAATTACCCCAAAACACATCCAGGTAAATGAACGTAGTCGGTCCTAACATGCGTTGGTCTCTGGTGCAGGGCCAGTCTCCTGCTCTGACTGCACGGCAGCCACCACAGAGAGGTCCTGGAGCTGAGGCACAACAGCAGCATAAATATAAATAATTTGGGCACCAACCCCCTGGGACTGAACCCAAACCTAGAGCAAGAGGAGCTGCTCCGCTGCGGGGGATGGATCCCTGCCAGCTTACGCTGAGGAAGTGGCCCGAGATCTGATCGCAGTTGTGGGAGCCAGATGGTGTCTGATGATTTTTTAATTTAATTTTTTTTGAGTTCTTCAGACTGGCAAGGGGAAAAGGCAGAGGAATGGCACATTGCATCAGGTTGGTGGGTGGTGATGGGGGGGGAGGAAGAAGCAGGCGTATTTTCCCAGCTCTATGGAGTCTGACGTAGGATGAAACAGCATCACAGACTAAGTGTAGCGCTCAATCCTCGTGTGTATGAGTACGCATTTTCTCAGGGGGTGTTACTGGATAGCAGCTCTTCCCTCTTTTCCATTGAAGCTAGCATGGGACCTGGCTGGCTCACTCCAGCTATGGATCAAGCTCCAGTCTCCTGCACCTCCATCCTCTCTTCCTCCTCACTTGAGGTTACCAAACTGTTAAACATATTGTTTCTCCTGCAGGTTGTCCCTCAAATCTGCCCACGCTTCCTACATGGGGGTAGGGAGTAAGCTACCAAACTATTTTATTTCTACCCTTTTTCTTTAAAAGGAGGTTTACTTCAGTTGAAATAAAGAAGAGCAACAACTCCAAAGCGGACGCCAAGAACCTATTCGAGACCTTCCCAGTATCTTTACCTCTTGGAGAAAACTGATGAACTGCTGAGCACGCAATAGCACATTGCAGTGACTTTCCAGACAAGAAAAGCTTTGTGGCAGTTCTGACAGCCAGAAGCTCCCCCGGAGAGCTCACCTGCTGGGCAGATGAACAGCGGGAGGCTGGGCAGGGCAGCTCCTGGTCACTGATGGTCCCAGCACTGCGTGCTCACACAGGCTCGTGCTTTCTTCCTCCACATGTATATGCTGTTACTTGTATGTATGCATGTGGATAACTATACATTTAAAAGCTCCCAGGCAGGAACAGCTCTTCAAACATGCTATGCAAAAATTTTTAATGAAATGGAAAGACACTTGCAGGCAACCCAGCTGAAATTTGCAACGTGCCGGCAGCCCCGCTGGGTGCCATAGGCAGCAGCCCCTCACAGCGTGCCTGTGCAGGTATTTTTCCTGGCCACATCTTGAACTTCGGAGCAGCCAGAAATTGCACCAAGACACCCCCACATGGTGATGACAGTCACTCCTTCCTGACAGGAACCAGCTGATCCTCCAAATTACTTTTCCTTGCTAGCCTGAGGGTAGCTACTCTGTCATCCCCCCCGCACCGAAGACAGTGGGAGGAGGATCTGGTTTCCACTTTGGCACCCCCAGCACCTCTTGCCCACCACAGAGAGATTTGCCAAGTGGCTCAAGCACAGTGGGAGTTGAGTGTTCAAAGGCAGGGAATGGCATCAATAAATCCAGCCAGCCTCTCTGCTTGCAGCGGAGCACTGCGGAGAGCAATGAAACCTCCGAAACAGCTTCTAATTGCAGCCTCTGCCCCTGGGAGCCGCAGTCTTTATTAATGCAATTATGATGTAGCCAAAGGCAGGGGATGCTTCTGCTGACCTTGGTAGGGGAATGGAGGCCTTTAGTCACCACAGGGAGATTGCTTCCTCCCCCGGCGAACAGCACATAACCCAGCGTGTTCCCGTTCCTGCAGATGCACCGTCCTGTCGTTTGACCAGAGCCTGTGCAAACTGCTGCTTCGTGCCACCCCCCTCACAAATCACAAGTAAAATTCAACAGTTCCCAAGTTAGTCTTTTGGTAAAAGAAAAATCAACAGAAGTACAGCTTAAAGTTACACTAGAAGCACTCTTACATCTTGATTTACACAAATTAGGAACAACAACCTTCAAAGAGCCCTGATTACAACAAATTTTGAGCTCTGATTTAACTGTCATTTGATGCTTTGGACTAATTGGCTTAAAGGCAGTCAGCGTGGAGACCTGTTCTCAAAAGAAATACTTCCATAAAGTTAAACTCTGGGAGCAAGATGGTGCCATTAACAGTAATGGGGGTGAGGGGGGAGATGACCACGTCTTAACTGCTAAGATAAGAGACTTGTGAAAGCACTGTACAGACTTCGCGGTGCAGACCTGCAACCAAAGCAGGTTCTAGCTTCAGAGCCTCGTGTAGTTTTAGTCAAAAGAGCTTTTCTTAACATTACCATAGATGCTTTGTGAACATAAATCTGAAAGGGGATGACTAGCTGTGCTTAGATTGTAAAGTACCCACTGCCACCCCCCTTTGGAGATCAGTCCCAGCCCTTTATACCTGTTAGCTGTAAAATCACACCAACCTGAGTTCCCCTTCGTAGTGGATCAATCACAAAGTAAAAGACCGTCCTGAGACTGGGTTTCTCTGTTTGACTACTCAGGGCAGACAGTGAATGGAAGAAGGAAGATTTATTACTTTACATAATAGATGCAGACCTGGAGCAGCTGGGTAGCTTGGGCAAGGTTATTCAAGAAATCAACAGCTATGGAGCACCCCGGAGCACTGGATCCAGCTTTCCTGGTGCTGGCTGCAGCACGCCGCTGGTGGCCCCAGGATGGGCTGTGTGCCAGCCAAAGCCTTTGGCTGGGCTTCACAGCAGAAGCAAGCAAAGCCTCTGCTTTGCTGGGAAAAGGACAGAGACCTACAGGGTCTGTCTGCAAAGGAGAGGATTGAGACTTAAGGAGAAAGCATAGTGCACGTAGAAGCATGGAAGGCAGGTTGGGACAGGTCGCTCACACCTACCTGAGGACACTTTTCCCTGGTACCACCTGTATGGACTGTGACAAGGCCCCAGGGAACTGCATGCTGCCAGCCCAAGGTCCAAGGAGTGAGCATCCCATAGCTTGAGGGAATAATATGTGACAGACACTTAGATAACATCCTCAGGAATTCTAAAGGCTGGAGTTTTAAAAGCCAGTCCACTAGTCAACCTTAAAGTAACAGCCTCTGTGAACCTCTATCTTAAAATTATGCTTTAGGGATTTGTCCAAGTTGCACAGAAACTGGCAGTAGGGAGACGACTGCTGCTTTCAGCCCCCGACCACCAGGCTGCCCTTCCTTGAGGCAGTCAGACACCCATTAATGAGTAAAGGAGGATTTGTATGCATTTATCATACTGTGTTGCTCATGGCTCATAATAGCTTTGTATTCTGCATGATGCTATAGTTTAGTTTCCTACTGTTAAGCATGAAGAACTGCTATAAAGCAACAGCTGGTGCTAGCAATATCTGCTTAGCCTGTAACACCACCCAGCAAGCACTAGCACTGAATAGTGAGGAAACTAAAATCTTATTACATGGTAGCACACTGTGCTCCTTGCCTGTAGATTCCCCTTGCAGCTTCTCCTTATAAAAGTAGATTCAAAATGAGGATCTGGTCCAACTTCAAAAACCCACTTAACCCAAGGTTTTGCAAAAGCCCCATGGAAGGATCTTGGATGGCTCTGGGAAGGAGGGCTTCCTACGGCAGAAGTACAGCCCAGCTGCCAAGAGAATCCCACGTTGGAGGATGCCAGGTCTCACTCCATCTCAGCATCACATTGCACTGAAGGGTGGTCTTATTGTCATGAAGACAAATTTATCACTTCAGAAAACAACAAGAGTTTCCCCACAGCAAAACTTACCAACAGAATCCAAGAGGAAAATCCTTGTTTATCAAATTCACTTCGAACTTGAAATCTTTCTCAAGTTCAAAACTGGAAGTGAAAAAAGGTGATGAGCTGCATTAGCCCAGAAATTTCTTGTTCAGGACTTTGAGTCTTAACCCTCCTCTGACCTAGTTGCAGCTGAGATCTTCTGTTTGACCTCATTTGCAAATTTAATAAGAACAATCTCTGGCATCTTCCAGATCATTAGTGAAAACACTGACTGGCAGTAAACCCAGTAAACATTTGCAGGACACCACTGTTCCAAGTCCTATTTTCACAAGAAACCACTTTTTATCATGGTTTCCCAGCCAGATTTCAACCATCAAATGAAAGTTTATTTAATGTAGTTTCCCTACCTTGATTATGAAAATATAATGGGAGAAAAATCTAAAGCTTCATTAATGTCAGGTTACATGATATCCACTGCTTTTCTTTAGACCATAAAATTGGATGATGCAGTCACAGAAGAAAATCAGCACAGTTTTAAAAAGTGCTGCTGACCTTATGTGCTAACTTTCATTATTTGTTACAGTATTTTCCTGGAAATTAAAATTAAACTTGCTGGTCTGTACCTTCCTGGAGCCCCATTTTAAAGAGAATTATTTTTTATCTTTGCTAGGAGACATCCCTCATTCTTCATAAGGTCTCAAAAATAGTGGTGAACAGCTCTGAGGTTGCTCCAGGCTTTTCTCTACATACCCTACAGTGATTTTCAGTGCACCTAGCTGATTTCAAAACAATCCATTCTTTTTCTTGCATTCTTCTGTGTTAGCTGCTGGACATTTCAGTTGAAGCTGAAGCAAATCCATCACGAAATACTGCTATGTGCTGGGCATCACCCAACCACATCCTTCCCTCCTCTCTGAGAACAACACTCCCTGTCTTCCTCCTGCATCTGATATGCTCGTACAGTAGCTTTTCATCCTCTCTGCCCTTCCTTGTTCTGTAATCATTTTGTGCCTGGGCCTTTTGACAGTCCCCAGCCTGTTCTCCCAGGCCCACACACTATTCTTTTGTATTCCTCTCTAGCAATCTGACCCACTTTCCATGGTCTCAACTATTCCACTTTGCATTTGTGGTGACCAAAGGCACTGTGACTTAGCACCAGCAAACAAAGCCCATTAGATGCACAGACAAAGCCAGACAGAGATATCTGGGCCACAGCCCCCTGCCCAGCACACCCGATTTCTCCCCGCATACTGACAAGAGAAGCTTCTGGCTGCAGAAATCAGGAAACAGGCAGCTTTCTCGGGGATGCAATTAGTAATTATTTGCACTAACACCTAAAATGGGCTGTGACTCAGCTGTGCTAGATGCTCAGTGTACTGAGCAAGGACAACTTCTTCCTTGGAAGATGAAGGTACCACACGTGGAGTTAGCAGGGGACAGAGGGGCTGGGGGCCAGACCTCACAGCCCGGGGCTGGGAACAGCACGAGGCAAAGGGCAGGGAGAAAAAATAGGATTTAAGGGTACCTACCGACCCACTCATGCACAAAGACATCTCACAAACCTGCAATAAGTAGATGGAGCTCCAGACCCACCGCAGCTCTGAAAGCCTCCCCCTGCATCGTGCTTCCCTGGAAGCACCAGGAGGAACATCTGAGCCCTCGCTGAGCCACCAGGCACAGACGCTTCTGTGTCTGCAGAGATGGGTAAAAAGACAGCAGCAGGAGGCTGACCTGGATGATAACCGCGGTACCGGGGGCAGATCAGGGAGGAAGATGGAGGGAAGAGCCTGGGGAGGAGACCGAGGGCTCGTTCAGCAGTGTTGGGATTGAGCTGGTGAGAGGCGGCCCCTCTGGAGGACATTCAGACAGAGCCTGAGCTTTCCCTGTGCACAGGAGACAGGACAGGCCCGACGAGGCTCAAGGCATCAGTACAAGGCCAGGAGCTGGATGTTTCCTTGCAGAAGGTTATTCCCAGGTAAGGCCTGAGGAGCGGATGCTGGCCAGAGGTGGATGTCCTCACCAGAAAGTCAGCAAGCAGGACTGCACCGCGGTGTGCAGTCAGGTCGTGCTGCTGCCGAACAGCCCCGAGGTGAGAACCACAGCCCCGCATGGCCACATCGCTCCAGCAGCCGGGGCAAGTCACCTCGGTCTTAGAGCAGATGTGCAGAAAAGCCACAATGCTGTTTATTAAAGCAAAAATCTGTGGGAAGGTTACGCCTGAGAGACAAGGTTAGATAAATAAGGAAAAATGCTTTGAAAAATATAACTGATCATCTCTTACTGCTATAGCAACGGGCCTTGAAAGTCATTGTTAGGGCACTAGGAAAGGGCCCTGAAGGAGGAAGAACCCAAACTTGGATTTTGGTATGTTATCAAATGCCACTGGTGTGATGTGTGTTACCTGGCCAACCTGTTCCTCAGAATAAAATTAATTAATTAATTAATTTAAAAAAAAAAAAAAAAAAAAAAAAAGACAAACTCATCTGAATCAACTAATTGCACCAATGAAACCCCATTGCCTCTGGCAGCCCAGCAGCTCTCCTGGCCACAGACATGAGCACCACTCAGAGCACACATCTCTGTCCACACCAAGCCGAGACAAACACCACACCACACGGGAACACAGGCAAAACCCCACAGCTGCTACAGGCGGAGGTTTTAAGGACCCTGACAAAATCACCCTGTGCCAACAGGAAGCCCAGCCAGCAGCTACCAGCCCCAGTGTATGTACTGGAAGGCAATTATATCCATCTGGGGATGCCTCAGTGCACCCCTTGGCCCAGAACCTGTTTGTATAGCAAACAGTGGGAATTTTGCTCCGTAAATTATTCAGCCTCTCTGTCCAGTGCTGGCTGTTACTGAATCACTGAGGGAAAAGTCTTCCTCTGACTTCAGAGGGCTCCAGATCAAATCCCAATAACTTTATTTCTACAGAGTGAACATCTGAAATTAAAATAAAGTTCAGGTTAGCATTTCACACCTGGACCTTTTTGTATTTTCTAGATTTTTTAAAAAGCCATAATGACCCAGATGTTTGTTTGACAAGAAAGGAATTTGCCACGGGAACCCATTTTGTTCATTCATTCACTTTGTAATACAAAAACCTTCCAAGAACTGTCCACATGTTTCATGATGCTGATCAAAAGCATCATTATTAATGAAGAACATCATTTGTCAGAACATGTTCAGAAAAACCTTTTTCTGTAAGAAAACTCAGATCAGGAACCCAGCATCAAATAAAAATTGTTCCAAAGAGCCCTCCTGTGGAGAAAGCATGAAAACAGAGGGGAAGGCACAGGAAGAGCTGTGGGGCAGAAATCCCACGTCTTCTCTGGTGCCTCTATGCTCAGTATAGCCACGTGCCCTGTGGTTCAGAAGTGCTGTTGCCCGAAGCAGCCCATAAGTCTTGTCCTGGGTTTGCGAGGACTCGGGACCTGCAAGGACACAGAGACGCAGGACGCAATGCAGATATGCGGCCAGTTAACGAACGGCAGACCTGAAGCTGGGCAAAAGCAGTTTCGGGTTGACAAAACACAGAAGCAGGATCTAATATATGCAGATGCCACCATAAAAAAA
>CM021784.1:4412300-4443910 GCA_011076525.1 Nettapus auritus
CGGGGCCGGCGGCCGGGGGGCAGCGGCCGGGGGGCTCGGCGCCGGGCTCGGCGGCGGGAGCGGGCCCCGGCTGCGGGCTGAGCGACAGCGGCTCGGAGGCGTCGGACTGCAGCGCCTCGGAGGAGGCGAAGCTGCTGCTGTCGCTGGAGCTGAGCGGCAGCGACGGCGAGTCCCCCGGCAGCGCCCCGCCGCCGCCGGCCTCGGCCGGGGAGGCCTCGCCGCTGCCCGAGGAGCCCTCGGCCGCCTCCATGGGCAGCAGCCGGCTGCAGCTCAGCACCTCGCTCGCCTTCTCCGACCTCACCGAGGAGCTGCTGGACGCCGGCACCGACGGGCTGCTCCGCGAGCTGGAGGACCTGCGCTCCGAGAACGACTATCTCAAGGTGGGCACGGCAACCCCGGGCGGCCCTGGGTGGCCCCGGGCATGGCACGGCATCCCCGGGCTTCCTTGGGCTTCATTGGGTGTGCCTGGGCATAACAGAGCGCCCCCAGGCATGGCACGGTGTCCCCTGACATCCCTGGGCATGGCAGAGCATCCCTGGGCATCCTTGTGAATGGCACAGCATCCCTGGGCTTCCTTGGGTGTGCCTGGGCATAGCGGAGCATCCCTGGGCATGTCACAGTGTCCCCTGGCATCCCTGGGCATCCCTGGGCATGTCACAGCATCCCTGGGTGTCCTTGTGCATGGCACAGCACCCCTGGGCATGGCACGGCATCGCTGGGCATCCTCAGGCATAACAGAGCATCCTCGGGCATGGCACCGCATCCCAGGACGCCCCCGGTCGTGGCACAGCACTACTGGACATGGCGTGCTTAGGAGTGACATGACATCCCTGGGCATGGCACAGCATCCTTGGTGTAGTGCAGCTCAGCATCGCTGGCCATCCCTGGGCAAGGCAGGGCAGCCCTGGGCACGGCTCCCATCCCTGTGCACAGCATGGGTCACGTCCCTGAACACGGTGGGCATGGCACAGGTGGGCACGGCTCAGCTCAGCCCAGCATGGCCTGGCGCAGCCTGGCATGGCACCGCTGAGCACGGCAGGGCTCGCTTTGGTGTCATGTCCAGGGGCAGGGCTTGGCTTGTCTGGGCCTGGCATGGCATCACCAGGCACGGCCTGGCACAGCTTGGCTGAGCCCAGCTCGGCTCAGCCTGGTGCAGCTGGGGATGGCCTGGCTCGGCTTGGCTCGGCTCAGCATGGAGAAACCCAGGCTTGGCACGGCCCAGCTTGTGGCATGGCTCGGCACGGCGCAGGGTGGGATGCTGCTGCTGTCCTCTCTGCCTGCTGACGCTGCCAGGCCCCGAGGGGGAGATTTTCCAGCTCATTTCCCTCCACTGATCCCTGTGCTCGCTCTCCACGGGCCCCCGGCTCCCCGGGGCCTTTTTCCAGCCTGGCTGGCTCGCAGGCACGTGGTGGAGCCAGGGCGGGCTTGGGGACGAGGGGCTGGGGACACGGGGAGGCACAAACAGCGGACGGGCTGCAGGCATTTTGTATCTCTGCTCCTCTTCAGGGTGCAGCTCTGGGTCAGACGTTTGTGCCATCACCCGGGCTGCAGTAACACCTTGGGAGGGGGTCAGGAGGCGACGGCGGGCTCGGTGGCTTCTCCTTCGATGTGGCAGGGTGGAAAACGGGCCAGCTCCCGAGCACAGGTGCCAGAGTTTGTGAAGGCGCTGGGATTACTGCTGCGAGGTGAAGGCTGGGCGCTGGGTGCCGCGCCGGAGATGCTCAGCCAGGCCCTTTGTCCATTAGCAAAGCCCCAGCTCGCAGCTGGTGTCCAAACTCCTGCCAGAATTAGCAGCAAGAGCTTAAGGGCTTTGATTTACCGAGAGCTGGAAAAATACAGATGAGGCCCCTCCGGTTTCCAAGAATGCGTGTGAAAACGCTGCTGCTCCGGCCGAGCGCACGCTTGCTTACTCCATCTTCACGTGATCTTCATGGCGAGCTGCGGGCCTGGAGGGCTCGGGGTATTTTGCGAGCCGTGAGGAGTAACGGCTTCACGTCCTGGCAGGCAGGGCACGGCGCCCGGCATCACGGCAAGGACTTTGGTGTCCCCCCTGCTGCGGTCAGGATGTCCGTGCAGGGCCCGCCAGCTGTCCCACACAGTTCCCTGCTGTCCCACGGGGTGGGGAAGCAGCAATTTGGGGGTTTTGCTCCCCTCTCCTGACCCGAAGGCACGCCACATGGCTCCAGCTGGGAAACCCAGCCACGTGCACCCGTGGGGCTCCAAAAACCAAAGCAGAAGTCGCTGGGCAGTTTGTGCCCGGCTTCTCTGGCAAGGAGCAGAAAATGGGGCTGGGCTGCAGCAGGGTCTGGGGAGCTGCTGGCTTGGCTGTGAATCCATGGATTTGGGGCTTTAGAGCAAAAAAAGCCAACCCTAAACCAAACGATAGCGGGACCTGTCCCTGTCGAGCAGCGACCCTACAGAGGCAGCAGCTCCCCTCCCCTCGGATACCGATGAACCCCACTTGTCAGCGGCGACATGTCCTGGGACTCACCGGAATAGCTGTGGGTGAGGTTTTAATTTGTTAGAGACAGGTGAAATTTGTTTAAATTTGTTTAAAGAGGTGAGGGTTTGGGGCAGGAGGGCATTCGGCCGTGCCCTGGGGGCGTGTGGGTGCCACCACGCCGCGGTGCGCAGCGGGCTGTCGATCCTCGGCAGGGCGAGGCGCCGGCTCGTGTCGCTTCCTTCCCCGGCCGTGATAATCGAATGTACATATTTAAGCACGCCTCACCCGCTTCCCCTTGCAGCAGTGATTTCTTGAGGCTTGGAGGGAAAAAAAAAATTGACAAAGGCTTTCAGAAAAACACCAGCAGTGCCGAAACGAGCCACAGGGCTGCCGCTGCCAGCCGCTGCCCTTGGGGCCCACGCGTTGCTTTTCGGGTGGAGGATTTGGGTTGGGATTGCCCCAGCCGGCCTCCTGGGACCCCGTGGCGGGCAGGGAGGCTGTGCCGTGGGTGCCGTGGGTGCTGTGGGGCTGCAGCTCGAGGTGCTGGTAATGGGAGCCCCCCAGCAGCCGCCCTGCGAGGGGCTTGGCAGCGTCCTGCCCAGCCGGCAGTGAGCCCGCGGCTGTTTGTGAATGTACAGGGGCAGGTGGAAAGCTGGGAACTGTGTTTTGTTTTTTTCCCTCACTGAAGGGTGCAAGGCGAGGGAAGGGAGGCTGATGTTTGCTCTCAGAGTGCTGCTCTGCACCTAAAGGAACCCTGGGGCTGTCCCATGGGGCGCCCCTCGCTGGGGGCGAGCGCTGTGCTGGGACCCCCTCGCTGGCAGGGCACCCCGGGTAATTTCCCTTAGAAATCCAGTCTGATTTTGTATTGATTTTTATTTTTTCCCCCTAACAAGCTACGGCATAATTCCCTCTTCTGTCTGGCGGGGGCTCGGAGTTAATTGGAAGCTGCTGCTCGTGCCCTGTCATCTCGGAGGGAGCGCTGCCTGTTGCTGCTGGGCGGTGACCCCGGCTCGGCACGGGGCACGGCATGCGCCGGGCACAAAGGCCCCGATGCAAAACAACCCCAAGGCTCCCATCCTTCCCCTCTCGTCCTCTGCTTCCTGCACCGAGGTTTCGGGGTGCACGTGGTGCTTTTCGGGGTGCACGTGGTGCTGCTCCCTGAGTGCCGGCGGTTGCTGCTTGGCTGCGCCCCAGCTTGGCGCTGCCAGCAGTGCCGCTGTTTGCGTGGCTCTGTTTTGCATCTCCTGCTGCTTTCTGCTTCTAAATACCAAGAGGGATTGTGCCAGGGAGCTTCTCCGGCCGTGCCACCCTGCAGGGACGTCGCCCAAAGACCCGCTTGCTCCGAGGGTCGTGGGGGCTTTGGGTAAAAGTGGTGCCTTGTGTTAATAGGGGAATGGGCGAGCCTTGCAGCCTGCTGTGTCGGGAACAAGTCACTCCTGTTGTCCCTCGTGTCCCTGTGTCCCCCGCAGCTGTGCCCTCTCACTGTGTCTTCTGGAGATTTGTTCTCCCCCTGCTTCTCCTTGCCCTCCTCGTCTCCATGGCGCGCTTTGTTCAGCATTGCCTTACGGCGCTCCACGCTTCCAATGCCAGCCCTGAATTCGGGCCCTTTCCGAAGGGCTTCTCCCTGCTGCCGGCTCTGTCCTCGCCTCCATCTTTGTTTTTTGGTTGGATTTTGCAAAGATGCCATTCCCGGGAGTTTCCTCCAGCCTGTCTGGTGGTGCCCCGGGGCTGCTCTGCCTGCGAGGACATCAGCTTGGTCGTCCTAAGCTCTCCCCCAGCCTGGTGGCGTTTCTCTGCTCTCCCATCCTAATCCAGTTACCAGGGCTTAGAGGCACAGCTGGCCTCGCGGGGGAAGCGTCCCGTGCAGCGCCCCGGCCGCCTCTGCAGCCGTGTTCAGGTGTCCAAATGCCTTTGGTGGTGGGAGCTTTCCCGAGCCACCAGACCTGTCTGTTTTCTTGCCCCCTTCTTTTCTCGCAGGCACTTCAGGGTGCTTGGTTTTGAAGTGCTCGCGTTTGCCGTGCAGGATCTGCCCTCCTGCGGTCCCTGCTCACAGGCTGTTGTTTTCCCCTGCGCTGTTGCAAGCTGCCTGCTCGCCTGTGATGTGTAACGCGATTTTTCCATGAAAACTCCCAAGTTCTCCCCAACCCCACCCCAAAAGCTCCTTGGGCTGTCTGGGCTGTTGCTGGTCTCCCCAGGTGGTGGGTTTCCATCGGGGATGTCACCCCGGGGGCACCACAGCCCTCGCAGCCCTGTCTCCTGACTTGTACACATCCGGTGTCTCGACCCCGTGGGGTTTTATGGCCCAAGGGAAGTGCCCACCATGTGCCGACACTGATGCCCCTCGGTGGGGCCGTCCCTGCTTTTCCCGAAGCAGCTTGCTCCCACCCTGCTCCCTCTTGGGGTCACCCCCGGTTCCTGCCCGCTCTGGAGCCCCAGCACAAAGCCACACGGCTGCCGAGGCGCTGGCCAGCCCGGGGATAATCGGGGATTGTCTCGGTGACGTCCCCAGTTTGTCATCTCACGGTGAAATGGGGGCAGGGAAAAGGATGCTCGGGCCCTTTCAGGATCGTTCAGGGTCTTGCTGAGGCGGCTAACACCCGGTGCGGTGGCTGGAGCATTTACGTGGAAGATTTGGGTTGAGATCGGGGTTTTTCACCAGGATGAGAGTCCATCAGTGTGAGAGCTAATGGGGCCGGGCAGGAGGTGGAGGAGGACCGGCTCGGCGATGGCTACCCGGTGGCAAAACGAGGGGAAGCCGCAGGTCCCCGGCACTGGCAGCCTCTCGCTCCTGTCCCCGCGTTGCCTCTCCTCTCCTCTCCGTGCCTGCCATCTCCTCCTTCCTTCTGACACATCTTTTCCAAGACGACCTACATTTTTCTCGCAGTGGCTGCTGCCTAGGCTGCTCCTGCAGTGAATCCTCTCCTCCCCCATCTTCCTCTTTATTTCAGTTTATTTAAGCAGGAGATGCCGGGAGCGGTGCACGTGCTCCTTGGCTTGCTGGGGCTTTCGCAGCGTCACCGCAGGCCCCAAAGCCCTGCAAAATCCACCCCCCTCCCTGGTGTGTGGCTCTGCCGGGCTGCGCGGGGCTCGTGTGGGATTTCACATCCACCTCGGGTGCTTCTGGTTGCATCCCCGGTGCCACAGGTGGGCTGTGCACGGCGCCGGTAACTGCCCGGGCTGATGTGCACGGGCTGCAGGTGGTCCGGGGATGTCCCCTGGATCCGTGGGTGTCCCCACCGTGGGCAGAGCAGGGTGATGGTGTCCACGGGTCTTTCTGGTGGAGGAGGGAGCCAGCTGTAGGTCTGGGGTCTCTCCAAGCCTTGGCGTAAGCAGTGCTGCCCCATTTGCAGGGACAGTGGGGGCTTGACCCAGGGGGTTGAGCAGGAGGGATGGGGAGCACAGCGGGGAGGTGTCCTGGGGGAAAAGGAGGAGACCAAGGTGCTAGCCCCCATCTGCAGGCTGAGCACTGGCACGTCCCATGCCGTCCCCACCGGTGCCATCCCAGGCAGCAAGAAACGGGCTGCGGGTCTGACACGTCCCACGTGCGTCTCCCCGCAGGATGAGATCGAGGAGCTGCGCGCCGAGATGCTGGAGATGAGGGACGTCTACATGGAGGAGGACGTGTACCAGCTGCAGGAGCTGCGGCAGCAGCTGGACCAGGCCAGCAAGACGTGCCGCATCCTGCAGTACCGGCTGCGCAAAGCCGAGCGGCGCAGCCTGCGCGTGGCGCAGACCGGCCAGGTGGACGGCGAGCTCATCCACAGCCTGGAGCAGGACGTCAAGGTGATGCTCGGGGGGCGGCGGTCCCCGTGTCCTCAGCCCCAGGTGCTGGGGGATGCCCAGGGGAAGGGGTGGAGCGAGGGGGGATCGGTCTCAGAGTGGTTGGGGTGAGATGTGTGAGGGCTTGGGGTGCAGCTCCCCCAAAAGCTGGGGTCCTGGGAATTGCTTCTCCCCTTGGCCATCGTGGAAACCTTGCAGAGCCCTGGGCTGGCGTGGGGACAAGGTGACTGCTGTGGGGTGGCATTGCCTCACCCTCCCCAGCCGCCAGCCTGGTGCCGGGGAGTGTTTGCTGAGCACTTCTCCCAAACAGCCGCTGCCGCAGGGGCGCGGTGGCAGCCGGGGACGTCCTGGTGCCAGGGGGTGGCTCGAGGAGCAGCTCAGTTTTTTGAGAGGTGACAAAGGAGCCCGAGACCAAGCACTGGGTGGGGGCTCGGGGGCCGTGCAGGGATGCTTGTGCACTGCTGACCCCCAGCAATGCCTCCCGCAGGGGCTGGAGCCAGGGCACGCTCGGCTCTGGGGGCTCTTGTGAGGTTTTTCCGTAACCCGATGCAGCAGCTCGCCTTTCCCTCTCTGCGGGGCTGCTCCGCTCGCCCCCCTCCCGGCCGTGCAGCTGCTGCTCGGTGGCGAGCTCCCGGCTTTGGCGCTGCTTTTCCAGGGTCGTGGCATGGAAAAAAGCACAAAAAGGCGACGAGCATCCCGCAGCACCATGATATGATGGAGGAAAGCAGGGTTTGGCCAGTGGAAATAGGGGCGGGGGAATGGTGGTCTGGGGACAGGGTGTCACCCAGCGTGGTGTCTGCTCCCAAGGGTCTCGGCAGCACCCTGGTGAGCTCCGTGGGTGCTGTTTGGGGATGGGAGGTGCCCATGAGGGTCATGTCCACATGTTGTGGCCGCAGTGTGCTGCTGCACTCAGCCTGATGACAGCCCTGTTGTGTCCCCAGGTGGCCAAGGACGTCTCCGTGCGGCTCCACAACGAGCTGGAGGTGGTGGAGAAGAAAAGGATCAGGCTGGAGGAGGAGAATGAGGACCTGCGCCAGCGGCTGATCGAGACGGAGCTGGCCAAGCAGGTGGTGCAGAACGAGATGGACAAGCTCCGAGAGGTGAGAGGGACACGGAGGGGGACCAGCGGGCGGCCCCGGGGCTCAGTCCCTAGCAGGTGTCCTGGCCCTGTGCCGCGGCAGCCCCTGGCCCTGCTCGCATCGCTGAAACCCAAACCGTGCTGCAGATGCTCGTGAAACCCGAGCAGCGCTGCCCTGTGCGAGGCGAGCGCCGTGATGTGCAGACAGCAGGGCTGTCCTGACCGCCCGCGGGAGGGATGTGCTCCTGCACCACGGCTTCGTGTGGCTTGGGCTCGTCCCTTAGGGCATGACTGGGCTCGGCTGGCACACACGTGGTCCCCTGTGGGTGTCCTGGAAAGCCACGTGCGTATCTGCACGGGACCAGGGTGCTCCACGCTATTGCTCTGGGACAAGCTCCCAGCCAGGAGCGCTGCTGGTCCCCGTGCAGCCAGGGGACATCCCATCCGCTCCATCCTCGGGGACAGGAAAGGCATCCCGGTGCCAGCACGGCCATGTAATGCATCACGGCGCTTGTAACCCACTTCCCTACTGCCCCGAATGCCTCGGGTCCCCGGGGAGCCTGGGGAGGCGGTGCTGGCTGAGCGCAGGGCAGTGTGCCGGGGGGGACGCGGTGGCATCACCCAGCCCTGCTGCCTGCTCGGGGCCACCAGGAGTGGGGACAGGGACAGAGGCTGCACACATGGGACAGGAGATGTCCCCTCTGCAGCCACATGAGCCCGAAGGGGACGCTGCTGGCTGGCAAGGGGTGCTTGGGGCTGCTGGCAGGTCTGCGCTAGGACATCGCTGGGGACAAATCCGGCTGTCACTGCGGGCGAGCCCTGTGGACACAAGGCCGGGCGTGCTGGGTGCTTCTGCAGCTCCTGCTGGGCCCTGCACTGAGCACAGGGGCTTGCTTCCACTCTCGGAAAGGACACGTCCCCAGGCATTGGGGTTACTCACTTATTCCAGAGCGTTAATTAGGCAAAGGAGCGAGTTAACAGCCCTCAGCCGCCTCCTCCCTTCTGCCGGAGGGCGCAGAGCAGCAGGGCTTGTTAGCAGCAAGGCAAACAGGAGGAGGCTGGGCAGGGCTGGGCTTGCCCCTTGGGCCCGTTCTTTCTCGCATCCGTGAGGTTTTTCCGTGGTGGGACGTGCAGTGTGTCCCCCAAGGTGCCTTCGCCCCCCTGGGCCTTAGGGGCCGCAGCACCTCCAGCGCGGGACGCGGGGCGAGGGCGCGCTCATCCCCAGCGTGGCTGGGCCTAGGGATGCCGACGTGGCACAGGCAGCCCCCGGGGGGGTGCAGCAGCTCCAGCACTGGTCTTGGCCTTAATAGGAAAGCTGGAGCCCGGCACCTTGGCACAGGCAGCCGCTTACATTTCACAGCTGCTTTCTTTGGCTGCTGGGGCCTCAGCGCCAGCTTGGAAGCACGCCTGGGGCGGCCCCCGGCCCCCTTGCCTAGGGGGGCTTCGGCCCCACTGCATCGCCTGCCCCAGCAGAGCAGGATGGGGTGCGTGGCCGGGGACAGGTTCGTGCTGATGTGGTTTTTTTAGACCCTTACGGCTCTGCCTGGGCTCCCCGTGTCCCAGCTGTCCTCACTAGACTGGGGGTTGTCCCTTGTGCCCCTGGGGACACTGGTGCTGACTGCCTCCGGGTGCTTCTTGTGCCGGGGCAGTCCGAGGGACAGGAGGACGATTGCTGGGGGATTTAGGGCCGGGAATCCCGCTGTCACGCTCTCGCAGGCTGTCCCCAGCAGCGTGACAGCCAGTGGCTGATCCCAGATCTTTGTTTGCAGCTGCAGCTGGTCAGGGAGAAAGGCACCAGGGATGTGTCCCCCCGCTGCCTGCACGCAGGGAGGAGGTGATGGGGAGCATCGGCTGCTGCTCTCGACCTGGGATGCCCCAGAGCCATCTCGGCCTGGGATTCCCCGCTCCATCCTGCCATGACTCAGCCTCTCCACCACTCACTTCCTGCTCCCTCCCTGCTCTCGTGCCCGCAGGGGTATTTCTGGCCAAGCCCCATGACACGACGCCTGGCAGGCCGGCTCCCCTATGGCGAGGGGCTCATCCCACGGCGCCCTGGCGTTTTCCTGGCTGTCACGAGCCGTGGAGCCATCGGCACTGTGGTGTCCCCAGCCCTAGGGGGTGGCCGGGTGGCTCTGTGTGTCAGCACCGACGTGCCGTGCTGCCGAGGGTAACGTCCCTCTCTTTTCTCTGCAGAATTCCCTGAAGAAAAGGGGGTCTCGCTCCATCGGCAAGGCCGAGAAGAAGCCGTCAGTGCAGGTACGGGCTGCGGTGCCCGCCCCAGGTAGCGGTGCCGGCCGGTGGCCGCTGAGCCTGGCACGGGGGGGGGGAGTCCCGGACAGGGCAGCGACATCCCCTCCTTGCAGGGCTTCTCTGCCTTCTGCACAAGGCAGGGATTGATGTGCTGGGCCATCCTCCTGGTCCTCAAGGATCCCTTGTCCCCTTTATCAATGGGGCCTCAGAGCAGGCAGTGGCTTGAACCTTTTCCTCGTGCCAGGGCTGCCTGTGCCAGCAGCCGGGCTGCAGGGTGGTCCTGGGGGGCCCAGGGGCCCCGTGGGGAGCATCTGGAGGCCGCTGTCCCTGTCCCTGCCCCGTGACAGGCCGCTGGGCAAGCGCGGGGAGGGGGATGTGCCAGCAGCAGGAGGATTTCATCTGTCACTCGCTGTTGTGCTGAGCTGCTCTGAGCCCTAATGGTGTCAGCAGGGAGGGGCAGAGCTGCCTGCTGCTGGTAGGAGCCGAGGGCTTTAACACCCCCTGAGTCCCCTTCCGAAGGCAGACCCGTGTGATCCGTTCCGACCTGCTCCCCAAAGCCTGGCAGGGAGCCCCATGAAGGTGCTCCTGCTGAGAGGGTCTCGTCAAAGGGACCCCGGGGTTCCTGGCTGACCCCATGTCCCTGCAAAGCGCAGCCGAGCACACGCCCCGCTGCTCCCCTCACTGCCGTCTTCACGGAGCTCAGAGCCCCGCTGCGGGGCCGTGGGGCTGGCTGTGGGGCAGGGCAGGAGTGGATGCAAAGCCAAAGCCAGCCCCGGGTTCCCCAGGTGCCGATGCCCCGGCAGCGGGTCCCCGTCCTCCCTCCCTCCCCGCTGCCTCGGGCACAGCCCCCGTGACTCAGCGGTGCCTTCCTGGGCCCCCTTCCTGCCCGGCCGTGCTGGGCTCCCACAGAACACGGAGCTGGGGCGGGGGCAGGCTCAAACCCCAGCTCACTCCCCTCTGCCCCCACCCCAGGAGCTCTCGAGGTGCTCCCCGTGCTGCCTGGAGTGTGGGTGTCCCCCCGGCCATGCCAGGGGCAGGGGGAAGCACCCGCCTGTGGCTCTTTTTTTTTTATTATTATTTTTCCTGGAAAAAAAACAGGAACTGAGGTCACGTCTGCCCAGCTGGGACTGCGGCCCTGTGGCGCTTCCCCCCCCTGCGCTGTCCCCGTGGCCATAGTGGGGAATAAGGCAGCACCCCGAGCCCAGGGCAGCCCCTTGGGGCTGGAGGCACCGCAGCGTTTGGTGGCTCTCGGAGCCATGTGGGCACAGCTGTCCTTGCTGGAGGGGAACTGGGGTGCTGGGGACGGGGTGAGCTGGCGGTGGGTGCCACCAGCGGGTCCCCTCCTGGCGGTCAGCGGGCCGGAGTGACCCCGCGGCACAGGAAGCCACGAGCTGGGCGTCAGGAAATCCTGGTCCTCTGTCCAAAAACTGCTCCGTAGCTGAGAAACGGTCTCTGAGGGCAAACAGCAGAGCTGGCTGTTGATAAATTTACAAGCAGCCCGAGCAAAACCCCAAGCACGCTCTGAGAAGCAAAAGGGCTTGGGCAGGGCTGGGGCTGCCACCCCTGTGCGTGGTGGGGGGACAGCGAGGACAGGGACAGGACAGGGACGGGTGGTTGGGAGGAAAGGGGCTGGGCAAGGGGTGGGACCTGGGGAGGTTTCCAGCCCTCATGAAAAACAAAACCCGACCAGAAGAAGGCCTCGTTCCAGCCACTTCCTCAGGCACCCGGCAGCTTTCCCTCCCCATCACACGTGGTGGCAGGGCTGGGCCGGGTCCCCACGTCCCACCTCGATGTCAGTGCCCCATGTCCCTCAGGTCCACCAGGACCTTCCTAACGCCTGTCCCCGCTCGGTCTCCAGGAGGACAGTGCGGACCTCAAGTGCCAGCTGCATTTTGCCAAGGAGGAGTCGGCTCTGATGTGCAAGAAGCTGACCAAGCTGGCCAAGGAGAATGACGGCATGAAGGAGGAGCTGCTGAAGTACAGGTCCCTCTACGGGGACCTTGACAGCTCCCTGTCCGTGGAGGAGCTGGCCGACTCGCCCCACTCACGGGAGGCCGAGCTCAAGGTCCACCTCAAGCTGGTGGAGGAGGAAGCCAACATCCTCAGCCGCAGGATAGTGGAGCTGGAGGTGGAGAACCGTGGCCTGCGGGCCGAGATGGACGACATGAAGGGCCAGGGGGACAGGGAGCTGCCGGGACAGGACCTGCGGTTCCTGGCGTGCCCCTCGGGCTGCGGGGACGCGGGGGACACGGTGGTGGAGCTGCGCCGGCACCTGCAGTTCGTGGAGGAGGAGGCCGACCTGCTGCGACGCTCGCTGCTGGAGCTGGAGGACCAGAACAAGCTCCTGATGAACGAGCTCAACAAGTACAAGTCGGACCACGAGCTGGACGTGACGCTGTCGGAGGACAGCTGCTCGGTGGTCAGCGAGCCCTCGCAGGAGGAGCTGGCCACGGCCAAGGTGCAGATCAGCGAGCTGAGCGGCAAGGTGAAGAAGCTGCAGTATGAGAACCGCGTCCTCCTCTCCAACCTCCAGCGCTGTGACCTGGCCTCCTGCCAGACCACCCGGCCCATGCTGGAGACAGACGCTGAGGCCGGGGACTCGGCGCAGTGCGTCCCCACCGCTGGCTGGAGGGACGGGCACAGCAGCGAGGCTGAGCAGCAGGACAGGGTGTCCAGCAGTGGGAAGGCGCTGGACGGCGGTCCCACCACCAAACTCCTCAAGGCCAAGGACTTCGAGACCCTGCTGGGCATCCGGGACCAAGCAGCACTCGTCAGCAAAGCCATCGACGTCTTGATCTCGGATGCCAACGGCTTCACCTCCGGCTTGAAGCTGTGCCTGGACAACGAGTGCGTGGGGGGGCTGCTGGCCGAGGCGGTGGATAACAGCAGCGAGGGCCCCACCGACGCCAAGCTGATGAACGTGCTCCTCATGAGGCTGGGGGTGCTGCAGCAGGACCTGGGCTGCTTCATGAGGAAGGTGGACCACCTCGCCGGCGGCCTCAAGGAGCACGCAGACTCCTTCCCCTTCTCCGGCAGCCACGAGGCCACCAAAGAGGGGCTGCAGAAGGAGCACGGCTCTGACTTCCAGGTACGGGGCTTCTTCCCGCGGCCACCCCGCAGCACTTGTTGCTTTATTTGCCGCTTCTTGCTCTTTTCTCCTGCTTTAACGGAACAAACCCTGACCCGTAACGCTCCCCTCCTCGTGCCTCCCCAGAGCAATCCCCCAACTAACCTCGCCTCGCTGCATGCCGTGGCACTCGGGACAGGATAGGACTCTGCTCCAACAGAGTGTGTGCCGGGTGGGAGAGGGGTCTGGGGGGCTCACGGCGATGTCCCACCCCGGTGGGGTGGCTCGGCTGCTCTCCTCCATCTGTGGCCAGGCTCCTCGCAGAGCCAAACGTCCCCACCTGTGATGCTCTTTGCTGATTGGGATGGGCCCCTGGTTTAAAGACTGTCCAGTCAGCATCATAAGAGCACCCCAAGTTCACAGAATCACAGAGCCATTTAGGTTGGAAGAGACCTCCAAGATCACCTAGTCCAACCTCTGACCTAACGCTAACAAGTCCTCCACTAAACCTTATCTCTGAGCTCTACATCTAAACGTCTTCTAAAGACCTCCAGGGCTGGTGACTCAACCACTTCCCTGGGCAGCCCATTCCAATGCCTCACCACCCTTTCAGTAAAGAAGTTTTTCCTAATATCCAACCTAAACCTGCCTTGAAACCTGGCTTGCAAGCATCCAACTTGGAAGGAGCTTCAGCCCCCATTGGTGCACACCGAGACGGTTCCCAGACAGAGTAATTCACAGAGCAAAAACCCCAAGGCAGCTTTGTCTCCAACGGGGAACCCTGCCATGGAGAGCAGCCCATGCCCTCCTGGCCGGGGAGGCCAGTTCATGCCAGGACAGCCAGGGCTGGGGACCTGGTTGGGGACACAGGTCCCACCACGGGCAGAGGGCACCTTTCTGGAGCACACTCGCTTGTTCAGAGTCCTATTTTTCTGCATGTTGCTGGACCGCAGTCCCACCAGCCCCAGGTCCCGGTCTCCCCCAGTCACTGCATGGCACCGTAACTGGTGTTTGCACATTTTTTCCCTCTTTCTCTCTTTTTTCCCTTCCCCAAACAATCCAGGCCACGTGTCTCGTCATCCTGTGTTTCCTTTTGGTTTCCACATTGTCTCCCACCATGGTGATGAAGTTCCTTCTCCTCATCATCCTTTTTGTTGTCTTGTAGTCCTTTACTGTTTCGGAGACCCATTGTTTTGTTTTCTGGCTTTCTTTTCTTCCCGCTCTTTTGGTTTGTTCTCATTAACTTGCCCACGCATGCAGCAGCCTGATTTTAGGGACGCCGACCCTTACCGCATCACCCACGCCAAGGACACGGACCCCGCGCATCCCCGGAGCTACAAAACCTGCCGACCCGACGAGAACGACTCCTACGCCACCGAGGTACGGAGCCGCCTGCCAGCACGGACAGGGAGCCGTGCGTGTCCCCTCAGGGGGGCTGGCAGGGTCGGGGCTGCCCGAGCAGCTCGGTGGGAGGGCTGCAGAGCTGGAGAGGGGGTGCTGAGCACGTCCCCCTGCCCGCTGGGCACCCACCGTCCCTCCCGTGCCCTTGCAGATGAAGGAGCTGCAGCTGGTGCTGTCGGAGGCCAACGAGAGCCTACGGGGGCTGCAGGAGCAGCTCTCGCAGGAGAGGCAGCTGCGGAAGGACGAGGTGGACAACTTCTCGCAGAAGATCTGCCAGGTGAGCGGCCCCAGGCTGGTGACCCCTGTGGCGACACCAGACCACACAGCCTCCCATCCTCGAGGGGCACAGGGGCTGAGCGTGCCTCTCCTTGCACGTGGGCGTGCAGCCGTGCAGGGCTTACACCTTTTCCCTTGATGGCCCTGCTGTCCCAGGGGGTTTGCAGTTACCCATAGACGGAGCTGGGGGGCATTAAATTTGGGGTCCCATGCTGGGCTGAGGCCATGGGGAGGAGACGCGGCAGCCTGCAGGGGTGCTGGTGGCTCAGCGCATTCCTCCGCAGCTGAAGGAGGACCACCAGAAAGCCCTGCTGCGGCGTGAGTTCGAGCTGCAGAGCCTGAACCTGCAGAGGCGGCTGGAGCAGAAGTTCTGGAGCCAGGAGAAGAACCTGCTGGTGCAGGAGTCGCAGCAGTTCAGGCAGAGCTTCCTCCTGCTTTTCATGAAGCTCAAGTGGTTCCTCAAGCGCTGGCGCCAGGGCAAGATGGTGCACAGCGAGGGCGATGACTTCCTGGAGGTACCGTGGGTACGGGCGGTGGGACGCTCGGATGTCCCCTGTCCCTGGCTGGGTGCTGTGGGATCCTCACGGGATCCGTGGGATGCTCAGCAAGCTGCCTGTGCCGTCCCCCGCAGGTGAACAGCATGAAGGAGCTGTACCTGCTGCTGGAGGAGGAGGAGCTCGCCCCGCAGCAGCAGGCGGACAACAAGACCTGCGCTGGGGACGCCTGGACCCCCAACACGGTGAGCGGGGTGGGCAGGATCGGTCCCCACCGGGCATCACCATCGGGCGGCGGGGTGATCCCAAACCCTGGTGGCACCCCACGTCCTTCCCCCGGGGGGTGGCAGCGTGCAGGGCCGGGGTGCGGAGGCAGCGGCCCCCGCTCACCCCCTGGTCCCCGGCAGCCCAACGAGTGCATCAAGACGCTGGCGGACATGAAGGTGACCCTGAAGGAGCTGTGCACGGAGCTGCGGGAGGAGCGGCGCGGCGCCGGCGAGCTGCAGCAGCAGTTCACCAAGGCCAAGGCCGCCTGGGAGATGGAGCGTGCCGAGCTCAAGTGCCACATCGCCCAGGTGGGAGCCGCAGGGGGGAATGTGGGGCTGGGGGGCTGCCCACGCCGGGTGCCAAACCATGGCTGCTGGTGGGGAGGGCTGGGAGGAAGGATGGCACGGCGGGAATCACAATGAGCAGCAGCTCCGGCAGGCGAGTTTCTATAGCAACGGGGCTGGCACGAAAATCCGACTGCGGGAGCAGAAGATGCTCTTTATTCCTCTGCTGGGTTTGTCTGAGGCGGGTGGGACGGTGCCGGGGCTCACCGTGCTGTGGCCACGCACCACGCTCATCCCGTCCCCTGCTGGAGCAGCACCAGAGCCCTCCTCTCCTGTCCCCTCGGTCCCCCGGCCCGTTCTGCCCTGCTCTCGTGGTGATGAGGGGTTTTGGCTCCCTGGTGCCGTGCTGGCAGCAGCCGGTGGCTGTGCATCTGCTCACCAGAGCAGTGCCAGCGCTTTCCGGGTGGTGCTTCTCCATGGTGCCCATCCACGGTCCCCAGTTCCCCTGTCTCCTCCCCAAAAGCAAGCAGAGCCACCGTGGGGGCAGCAGCCCTGTTCCAGATGCTTTCAGGGCCAGCAGTGGCGGCGTCCCCAGGGAGCGCTCTGCCAGCCCCCAGGCAGTGCCACCCCCACGGTGGGGACATCCAGCCCCCGTCCCGTTGGGTGACCGTCCGTCAGTCCGTCTGGCACGACGGGGCTGCCAACGCCGTGTCCCCGCAGCTGGAGGCCAAGGTGGGCAAAGGCCTCGCCGAGCGGGCGCTGCCGGACTGGAAGGTGGCCCTGAAGAGGGAGCGCGAGGAGCACCAGCACCTCCTGGCCGAGTCGTACAGCGCCGTCATGGACCTGACCAAGCAGCTGCAGATCAGCGAGAAGAACTGGAACCAGGAGAAGGTGGAGCTGCTGGCCCGCTTCAAGGAGGAGCAGCAGCAGGCGGAGCAGCAAGCGAAGGACCTGCAGAACAAACTCAACCAGGTATGGTGTCCCCCACCGTGTGCCTGTCCTCCAACCTCTGCTGCTTGCTTGCTGTGCCTGAACACCCCTGGGGCACGCCAGGCAAGCAAGCAGCTCGCTTGCTTGCCCAGAGGGGCACACGCACGCGTTGAGTGACCAGCGTGTTCTCCAGTTGCAGAAAGGAGCCAACCCGTGGGCTTTGAAGCACTCTGAAATGGAGAAGCATGGTGGCAACTGGAAGGAGGTGGGCAAGAGAAGGTGGCGTGGTCTTTTGGCTCCCATGGGGCTCAGGTCTGTGTTAAAAATTAGGGGGAGGTTGTGCACTCCCCAAAATAGCATCCCCTCGAGCAGCAGTCTCCCAGCAATGGTTGCAGGGAGGCCACCAGGGATTAGGGAGGTGGAGACAGCAGAGAGCATGGCTCATCCTGCTGTGGCAAACCCTAGGGGCTTCAGACAGTTGATTTAGAATAGTTTTGGTCACGGCCAGCCCTGTGTAGCCTTGGGAGCGGGGCGCAGGACCTGGGGATGTTGGGGAGGTGCCAGAAGGGAGCAGGGTGCAGCCCCTGCTCCAGCACATCTGTGTGCTATGGGCCTGTGCCTTCTGCCACCAGAGCTTGCTTCTGTGTCCTCCTAGGCTCTCAATGAAAAAATCACAGACAAAGAGACAATCTCTGAAGAAGAAGCCAAGGGAACCAACTTGAAAAGGTGAGTGTGTCAGTGGTGTGATCCTCAGGGCGTGGAGGAGGTCAGCAGCCCTCACAGCCAGGCCTGCCTCCAGCTCTGGCTGGGCACGGACATGGCCCGGGATTGTCCCGGAGGCAAGAAGCAGAACTGGGTGCCCAGCAGGTCCTGTTGGGGTGGTGCCTTCAGCCGTCCCCACGCTGTCACCCTGTCCTGCTGGCTGGGCGATCGGTGAGCCCTGTTCTCTCTTCTCCCGCAGGACCAAGTCCGTTTCCTCCATGTCAGAGTTCGAAAGCTTGCTTGACTGTTCTCCCTACCTCCCTGGAAAGACTGCGCCCGGGCTGGGCGACCATTCCCGAGGCAAAAAGGTGTCTGCAGCCGCCCAGCTGCTGCCCAACGGGATCCGGGACAGCACTGGCCTTCCTCCCCCGAACTGTACATATGTGAATATCGAGCAACCTGCCCCCGACGGCCTGGCCAAGGAGAAGCTGGGCATCTCCTCCTGGGACTACTCGCGGGCCAGCAGCTTCTCGGGGCACGACCCAGCCCAGAAGCAGATGCAGAGGAGCTACACGGCGCCCGACAAGACGGGGATCCGCATCTACTACAGCCCGCCCGTGGCGCGGCGGCTCGAGGCACCTCTGGTGCACAACAAGGAGGGGAAGATCATGATCGAGCCCGGCTTCTTGTTCACCATGGCCAAGCCCAAGGAGCCGGAGGAGTCGGCCAGCGCGGAGAGCACGTACAGCCAGTGGCTGTGCAACTTCTCCAAGCAGCAGCGGGAGCTGCTGGACGGCGGCGCGGTGGAGAGCGCGGTGCCGCCGGTGCCCCGCTTCCCGCCCTCGCTGCACGACCTGGAGATCTCCGGCAACATGAGCGACGACATGAAGGAGATCACCAACTGCGTGCGGCAGGCCATCCGCTCCAGCTCGCTGGAGAGGAAGGTGAAGAGCGCCTCGAGCCAGACGGTGGGGCTGGCCCACGTGGGCACACAGACCATCCAGACGGTGAGCGTGGGCCTGCAGACGGACCTGCCGCGCGGCGGCATGCATGGCAAGAGCTGGTCCCCGCGCAGCTCCTCCCTCGTCTCCGTGCGCAGCAAGCAGATCTCCTCCTCCCTGGACAAGGTCCACTCCAGGATCGAGCGGCCCTGCTGCTCCCCAAAATACGGCTCTCCGAAGCTGCAGAGGAGGTCTTCCTCCAAACTGGACGCCTCCAAGGACAGGAGCCTTTGGAACCTGCACCAGGGCAAGCAGAACGGCTCTGCCTGGGCCCGCTCCACCACCACCCGCGACAGCCCCGTGCTCAGCAACATCAACGACGGCTTGTCCAGCCTCTTCAGCGTGGTGGAGCACGCGGGCAGCACCGAGTCCATCTGGAAGCCAGGCTGCCCCGAGGGCAGCAGGGCCAAGCCCGAGGCCCCCAAGTACGGCCTGGTGCAGGAGTTCTTCAGGAACGTCTGCGGGCGGGCGCAGAGCCCCACGGCCCCCCCGGAGAAGAAGGATGCCGGCGGCGGGGAGGAGGGTGCCAGGAAAACCGAGCACCCTGGCCTGGCCACTTACCACCCGGCCGAAAGCGCCTCCCGCATCTTGAGCAAGAAAGTCCTCAAACAAAGCAGCTGCGAGGACCCGAAGCCGTCGTCCCCCGGCCAAGGGAGCAAGGAGGTGGCCCCCCGGGACCCCGACCTCATCTCGGCTCTAGCCAGCGAGGTAACGAGGCGGGGTCCCCCCGCGCACCGGGGTGTCCCGCGGGGACGGCTCCGGCACCCTCTAACCGCCCCCCACTCTCTCTTTGCAGGACATGGCGTGCGACTGCAGCTCGCAGTCCCTCACCTCCTGCTTCGCCCGGCCGTCCCGCTCCGCCGCCCGCCACTCGCCCTCCAAGTGCAGGCTGCACCCCGCGGACCCCCCCAGGGCGGAGGAGAAGCCGGGGCCCCTGAGTGAGTGAGGACGGCGGGACGGGGCGCGCAGCCTTGCCTGCTTCCCACTCTCCTGCCCCGAGAGCGCCCGCGGGGCCCCTCTCGGGGACGCATCTGTCTCCTAACCGTCCCCTCACCCGTGGGGACGCTTAAGAAGCAGATGGCGAAGGGCGCCGGGCGGCGGAGGCTGCCGGCAGCAGCGGGGCGTCCCGCCGGGGTGGCCGTGTCACCGGCACGGGGGGAGCGGCGGGGTCCCCACGGTGGCCTCGGGAAGGGGACGGCCGCCGTGCGAGGTGGCGGTGCTGCTCGGCCAGGGGTGAAGCGCAGCGGGGTTGGAGTCGAGGGATGGAGGCAGCGTGGCTCCGTGGGCTGGATCCGACCCCGTGGCCAGCGCCGCCTGCCCAGCGTGTCCCCGAGGGCCGCGGTTGCGGGGCGGTTGCATCAGCCGCATCCATCGGCTGCATCCTGGAGGCCGGAGGGAGGCGGGGAGGGTCCTGGGCGGCGCGTGACGGCTGTCCCCGTCGCCCTCCCGCTGCAGGGGGGCTGCCGAGCTCCTCCGCTGGTGGGAAGGGTCCGGGCAGCCCCCGGCGTGGTGGGGAAGCTGGGTGCACGCGTGGCGTGTCCTCGTCTCCTCGTACCCTAATCCCAAGGGGCCTTGGCTGGGAGCAGCGCGGTGGGACCCCCCCAGCAGCCACCACCCTGCAGAGCGCCCACCTCCCTGCCCGGGGCCGCGTGTAGTTATTTGCTCCTCCAAGTGCTGAGTTTCAATATTCCTCCCTCCTTTCCCTCCCCCCTTCCTCCTTTTTTTTTTTTTTTTTTTTTTTTCCCTTCTTCCTCCCCTTTTGGCTCTGCCCATCTCCGGACAGCCTGCAATGTAAACCAAGTGCATTTTTTGAAAACAAAACATACCGAAATGAGCTAAACTGGAGATGCACCGATTGGATCAGGAGATTGTGGGCTGGGCGGCTGCAGCACGGCTCGCAGCCTCCGCGGTCGCCATCGAGAAAAGCCTGGTGGGGAGGGAGGAGGGCAGCACCCCAGCAGCGCTGGTGCCCCTGTGCGCGGCCCAGGGCGAGAAGGGTGATTCTGGAGGTGGCTGCTTGACTGACCTATTTTCGAGCTGCATGCCAGGGGCTGGGCAGGATTTGCACAGATGGAGCTGTCTGCAGGTGCCTGTGCCTGCCGGGGCTCTGGGCACTGCTCGGGGGGGCTCTGGGCATCGCTCCAGAGCCTCTGGGCGTTGTTCTGAGGCTGCGTACGCTGCTCCAGGGGCTCTGTGCGTGGCCCCAGGGCCCCTCAGCATGGTTCTGAGGCTGCGGACATCGCTCCTGGGGCTCCGTGCATTAGCCGAGGGTGCTCTGGGGTCTGTACATTGCTCTGGGGCTGCGTGCAGAGCCCCTGGGAGCTCTGTGCAGCGCCCTGGGGGCTCTATGCGCAGCTCCAAAGGCTCCTGCATTGCTCAGGGGCCGTGTGTAGTGCTCTGGGGGCTCTGCACATTACCCTGGGGGCTCTGCGTGCCGCTCCAGAGCCTGCATTGTTCTGAGGCCGTGTACATCGCTCCGGGGGCTCTGTGCGCTGCTGTCATCTTGCAGCCACGCTTCAAAACCGCTCGTGCTGCCGCGGCTGCTGCCCCCTCCCGTCCAGCCGCACGCTGCCCGCAGCAGGACGGCTGCATCGCTGCCACGTCGCAGCCTCCGTCAGCATCTCCGCGACAGCCGCTCACTGCCTGTGTCTCCGGACACACCAGCATCAGCCAAGGCCAGCCGGCCCAGCACCGATGGCCTTTCGCTCTGGGGGCAGCCGGCCGGCCCCCCGGGGCCCTCGTCACCCCGGGCTGCCACCCCCACGTCCCCGGCGGGCGCAGCGCTGCCGCCGGCACTCTCCTGCTGTACATAGATCCTTCCGGGGTGGTTTTTAGCGTTTTCATTGAAGACTAGGTTTTGTTTTCCTTTTGTTTTTAAAAGACTCTCTACTTTTGGAATGTGGTTTCTCATTTTTACAACTGCCTTTTAATTATTTGTAATAGCGGTCGGTTCTGTCTTACTCTGTAAATAGCGGTGCCGGGTGGTTCCCACGGGGATGGGGACGGGGACAGGGGACGGCAGGGGCTTTGCAAAGGCAGAGTTGCAGATGCAGGAACTGCTTTGGCCGAGCCCGGGGCGATGGAGAACAAACCATTAGCTGGGGAGGGGGCAGGTTTGGCCTCAGCCCCTGCAGCCTCTGCCCTCGTCCTCACCACTTGTCCCTGTGCCCACCCCAAGGTCGCATGAAGGGCAGGATCTGCCCAGATGACGGCGCCCACCCGCACCCTGTGCCGTGCCTGCTTGTCGTGTGATGAATAAAGGCCCTGCAGACCCTCACCTCGCCCTCGGCACCACTTTCCTGGGCTGCGGAGGGGAGCGAGGGGTGGCCCCTGGCTGGGGGTACCCCCAGACCCCCTCCCTGCCAGCTGCCCGCATGCGGTGTCCCATCCTCTCCCCATCCCTGTGTGCTGACCCCAGCTCTGCCACGCCGCTGTGGCTTCCCTGCCATCGCCCTTGGGTCCTCCGTGGGCTCCTCGCGGCTCCGTGGTCATCTCGTGACTCTGGTGCTCCCCACACCTCCCCTGTCCCATCCTGCCCAGCCGCTTGCCCCAACCTGCACGCAGACCCCGTGTCCCCATCACTGCCCTGGCTTCCTGCCCTCATGCCCCTCATCACCTGGAGGTCCTCCAGGCTCACTACATTCAGCTGTCCCTCCCTGAGCTCCTCGTCACCTCCCGTGTCACACCCCTCCTTTTGCTCCTCCATCACCCTTTGTGTACCCTCCCTTCTGTCCCTGCTCCTCAGTCCCCCAACACGTCCCATCCTTCCTTTGTGTTCTCCTCCATCTTCAGCTGCATCTCTTTCCTCCTTTGTTTGCTCTTCCATTGCCCACCACGTCCTGCCCCTCTTTGTCCTGTTTCTGTATTACCCACCCAGCCAATCCTGCTTCCCATGTCCCACCCTTCCACATTCCCTCCCTCTCCCTGTGCACTTCCATCTTCTGCCATGTCCCATCCTTCCTTCCCCTGCTTCTCCATCACCCACCCATCCCGTTCCTCCTTCCCATGCTCCTGTCTCCCAGTGTCCCATCCCTCCCTGCCACGTTCCTGTTAGCTGTCATCCCACGTGTCCTTCCATCCCTGCCACATCTTCTTCCTCCTCAGCTCCTGTCCTCCATCACATCCTTTCCTGTCCTCTGCCGTCACCCACCGCCTCCATCCCTCCTTCCTGTGCTCCTGTCACCCTGCACCCATCCCTCCCTGCCGTGTTCCTCCATCACCCATGTCCCATCCCTCGTTACTGTGCTTCTCCATCGCCCATCGCCTCCTGTTCATCCTTCCTGTGCTCCTCCATCACCCACCACGTCACATCCCTCCTTATGCCCCTCCATCACCCCATGGTGCATCCTTCCCTGCCATGCTTCACTGTCATCCACCACATCCCATCCCTTGTTATCCTCATCCACCTCCCACCATCTCCTAATCTCATCTTCCTCCGCTTCCACCGTCCTATCTGTCCTCACCTGCTTCACCTCTGGTCTTTTCCTTTCATATTACTCCTTTTGTCAGTATCTCACCATCCCTTCTCATCATCCGTGAGCTCCCACCATCACCACAACCTGCTTTAACCTCTTCCAGTTCTAATCTTCTCCCCGTCTTTCTTCATCCTCTTCTGCCTTTTATCTCCTCATCCTCCTCCACTTCCCTGTCCAGTCCATCCTCACCTCCCACTATTTCCCAGTCCCTCCAGTTGTCAACATCTCCCAATCTTCCATTCACACCCACATTTCCAGTCCCCCTCCATTTCCTATCATCTTCGTCTGTCCTCCTCCATCTCTCACGAGTTTGTCTTCCCCTACCCCTTAAACATGTCTCCATCTCTCCTTGTCATCCTTCTCTATCTCCCACCATCTCCCCATACCTCTTCTTCATCCATCTCTCCTTCCCTCCTTGTCCTCCACCACCTACCATCTCTTCATCTCCTCTCATCTCTTATCTTCCTCTACTGTCCATCATTTTGCCATCCTCCATCCTCCTCCACCTCCTGCTGTCCCCAGTTCCATTCCCTGACACCTCCCACCGTTTGCCTGTTCTTCCTCATCTTCCAGGTCCCACCTGCCTGGTTCTCCTCATCCTCCTCCAACCTCCTGGTCTCTCTTTTCATCATCCTTCACTTTTCATATCCCGTATCTCATTGTCCTCCTCTGCTTTCACCTATCTCCTTTACCTTCATCCTCCATCTCCCACCTCTTCTTCCTCCACCTCCGTCTCCCCGTCCGTCCTGCCGACCTCCCCCTTCCATCATTGCCCATCCCTTCTCATGCACTTCCAGCTCTTGCCGTTGCCTGTCTCCTCACACCTGACCTCCAGCCATCTCACCATCCCTGGTGATCATTCACCTCCCAGTTTCTCTTTCTCACATCACAGAACCACAGAACTGTAGGGGTTGGAAGGGACCTCCAGAGATCACCGGGTCCAACCCCCCACCAAAGCTGGTTCCTCAGAGCAGGCTGCCCAGGCAGGCGTCCAGACGGGCCTTGAATATCTCCAGAGCAGGAGACCCCACAACCTCCCTGGGCAGCCTGTCCCAGCGCTCCGTCACCCTCACCATGAAGAAGTTCTTTGGCATGTTGGTGCGGAACTTCCTGGGCTCCATTTTGTGGCCATTGCCCCTTGTTCTGCCCCCACAGACCACTGAAAAGAGGTTGGCCAAATCCTTCTGTCCCCCACATTTAAGGTATTTGTACACATTGATAAGATCTCCTCTCAGCCTTCTCTTCTCCAGGCTGAACAGCCCCAGGTCTCTCGGCCTCTCCTCACAAGGAGATGCTCCAGGCCCCGTATCATCTTTGTGGCCCTCCACTGGACTCTTCCGAGGAGATCCCTATCCTTTTTGTACCAGGGTGAGATCCCTGTCTTTTTTGTACATTCTTCCACCTCTCCCTATCTCCCCATCCCTTCTCATTCTCCACGTGTCCCACCTACCTCATGGGTTCCCCTCCACCTCTTCCTGGCCTCCAGCCATCCTCATTTACCTCACCCTTCCCTTCCTTGCCATCCTTTCATTCTCCTTCACCTCCCAACTCCAGCCTGACCTCTTGCCATTCTTCCTCTCCTCCGTTCTTCCTGCATTCTGTTATTCGCAGCCCATCTGGCCCCTGCTGTTACTACCTATTTCTCCTCCTCCTTCCCATGCCTTGTATCCCATCCCTTACCAGCCCAGGAAAGCCACCCCCAGCACAGCCATCCCTGCAAGCAGGAAGGGCCCTACAGCTGGGGATGGGATGTGGGGCTAGGACGATGGAGAGCCAGCCTCCCACCCCATCCCTGCTGCTCGAGGCATTTTCATAGCAGAGGTAAGGGCCACAGCCTGCAGGGTGGGAGGTTGGTGCTGGACGTCAGGGAACACTTCTCCCTGGGGCTGGTGCAGCTGGAACTGGTCACTGGGGCAGTGGGAGGATCTCTGCCCTTGGAAGGTTTCATCACTCAGCTAGATGAAGCCACCGGTGTCCTGATTCAGCATCAGCAATAACCCTTTGGAACCAGGGGGCTCAGCCTCCTGGGATCTCTTGAAGCACACCCATCTGTAGGAGACTTCTCCGAGCAGTGGAGGGTTTCCAAGAGAGGCAAGACGTGGCTTTGAGTGCCGTGCTTGGGATGCTGCAGGACACGAGGAACCATCCTGGCCACTTGCAGCCGCTCCATGGTGCTCAGGCAGGACCACTCCATACTGCCTGAGTGGGACCACCCCATGCAGCTCCCGCAGGACCATTCTGTGTGGCGTAAGCAGAACCATTCCAGGCTGCTTGAGCAGCACCACCCCATACTGCTCCTGCAGCACCACCCCATACCGCTCCAACAGGACCACCCCATACTGCTCAGAGCCACCCCAGGCTGCTTGAGCAGGACCACTCCGTGCTCTTCATGCAGGACCATCGCAGCTGCTTGAGCAGGATGACACCACACTGCTTGAGCAGGACCATGCCAGGCTGTGTAAGCAGAACCATCCCATGTAGCTCAAGCATGACATTCCCATGTTGCTCAAGCAAGTTCACCCCATGTAGCTTGAGCAGGACCACTTGGGGCTACTCAAGCAGGACCATCCCATGTTGCCTGAGTACCATGAGCCAAGCCAAAGTGGCTTCCTGAAGGACTGCCAGCTCCCAGGCCAGTGAGATACCCCTGAGATGACCCCTCGGACCCCGGAGCCAGGAACCCTTGCATCTCCTCGTTTTCCTTCCCTCGCAGCGGGCGTGCGGGGACATGGCCTTTCCCTTCCAGCCTCCTTACGGCTGCACCAGGGCACGGGGCTGCTGGCGCTGCTGCCAAGGGGAGGATGGGGCTCTTCTCCATCCCGTGGGACCCCCGGACCCTGAGGGACCTTCGTGGAGGGCTCCCACAGAGCATCCTACACCACACGCACAAGGGCCAGCCGGCCTCGCTTGACTGCAGACTTTGCCTTGCAACGTTGGAGGCTCCCCGCCGTCCCGCAGGGGACCTGCCACGTCCCACACGCCGTGTCCTGCTGCGGCACGGGCAGGGACAGGGCAGCCAGCGTCTCGGTGGGGCGGGGGTGACACCTGTAGAGCGTTCCCGTCCGAATGCCTTCCTGGCTGGTGAAATTGGGGGAGGGTGGAGGGAGTTTGCTACCTGTGTTAGAAACTAGCTGAACTTACGTGTCTCCCCAAGCTGGATTTCTTATTCCAAACGTTCAAACTGTTGTATATTGTACTGGGGTTTTTACATTGAATTATTGTAGAAAACAAAAATCTAAACCAAGTCTGTTAAAAAATAAACATTAAAAAATCTCTATGAAAAAAAAAAAAAAAAAAAAAAAAAAAAAAAGCAAATAAAAACTGCCTTCAAGTCGTCTTCTCACCGGTGTGTCAGGCAGCAGCGTACCTCCAGTGCTGCCTCTCCTGTTCCTTGTGCTGCTTGGCCCCTGCCTGCCACAGCCCCTGGGGACACCCCCACGCTGCAGACTCGGCTCCTGTGGCTTTGTAACGTCCCGGGCGATGAAGGGCACAGTCCCCATGTGTTGGCCTGACTGCGGAGCCCCTGCACTCCACGTGCATGGTGGCATGGGGGGGTCACCGGTGCCCACACCCAGGCAGGGCGCAGCTGAAGCCGTGGTGAGCAATGCCTGGAGCCTGGTTTTGGGGTCCAGAGGACGTCGCTGCTGCCTGTCCCCAATCCCCCACGGGTGCAGGGAGGCTGCAGTGCCACGGGGAAGGGCTGTGGAGGATGTCGTGCAACAGAGGTCCCTGCTGCTGCTGCAGGGACCACAGCATCCCCAGCCAGGTGCCCCAGGGTGCACGGAGCCCAGCGGTGCTCCCTGCCTTCATCTGCACCCATCGCTGCGGGGGTGCAGACCCTGTTCGCAGGGAGATATCTTGATTTCAGAGTGATGGAAGCAAATGTGGGACCTGGCCAGGCTGGGAGGATAGGACCATAATCCGACAGGGTGACCCAGCCATGATCAAGGGCTTCACAGCAGCCATCTCCAGTGTCCCCAGCCCTCGTGGTCCCACCGAGCACTGGTGCAGTCCTGCCACCCCCCAGCTCCCCGAGTGTGGGACGGGATACTGTACACCCGTACACAAGCCCTCACCCTTGCCCATCCTTCATGTTCAAGCGGGGAGGAGGGCTGGGCAGCAGCCCGGGGTCACCACTGTGCAGGCAACCAGCGGCCTTCCTAACACGGGGAGCTGGAGAAGCATCCCTGTGCAGCTCAGCTCCTGGCTGCTCTGGGCTCAGGGCACAAGCAAACGGTGCTGGGGGACAGAGCAGGGATGTGTGTGCCCAGATGCTGTGCCCAGGGTGTGCCCCACATGTTTGTCACCAATTCATGCCTGGAGGCTGCATGGCTGGCCCCTTGGAGCCCGCGTTGCTGGCACCGTGGGCCACGCATTGCCAGCGTGGCAGAGCCCACCCCGCTGCCGCTGCAGACCCTGGCACCGAGGGCCCCGTGTCCGTGCCACCACGGCCCCTGCAGGGCTGGCACAGCAGGCGTGCAGGGCTGGCAGCTCAGCAGCAGAGGGCACGCAGCTGCCGCCTGCCTGGGCTCCTGCTGCCCAAAGCCAGGCAGGAGCTCGCAGAGATCGCTCACGCCGGAGCTCAGCTGTCCCTGCAGCCCAAGGCACAGGGAAAAAAAGAAGCTGGCTGCATTTATAACCGGGCAAGGACATCCTCTGGAGTTCTGGGACAGCAATTCCGGGACAACTGTCCTTATGGGGAAAGCAGCTGTTAAACCCCAACCTCTGTAACGTGCTGCTGATCGAGGCACTGTCTCTCCTGAGCCTGGTTTCCTTTTCTCTTTATTCCTGGCCTCCACCGAATCCCTCGCCAACGCTGTCCCATCTTCCAGATGGAAAATAGCAGCAGGCGGCAGCGCCCAAGTAAACAAACAAGCTGCTGTGAGAGGGGAGAGCATCATTATAAGGTTAATTGGCCCCACCTAGGAGACAGACAGACATTTTCCTTTGGCTCGATCACTCATAAAGCTCAGGCAAACAAGCAGTAATGCATCTCCTGGGTTTGATTTATAACCACGATTGCGTTATTAGCTCATCTACATGCAAAGTGATTATGAATATATTGTGTGTGCTCTGCAGAGGCTAAATTACCAGGTTCTGATATTCATCAGCTTCCCTTTGAAGCTTGAAACAGGCTGAAATTCAGCAGTCTGTCTCCCTGTGACAGCAGAGGCAGGGATGGGATGGCTCGGGCCTGATTCTGCCCATTTTTGCTCCCCAGGCCAGTAGCAGGAGGAGGCCGCTGAGCCCAAGGGCTGCAGCCGTGCCCAGAGCCGCAGCAGTATCAAGCAGCTCCATTTGCAAACAAAGGCACTGATAACTCCCAGCAGGACCGACAGGCTGCTATCGCGGTGCTGATTAGAATTTCCTCTTGCAGCCAATGCAGAGGAGTTAGATCTGTGGCACAGTGCGCACGCTCCAGTGTTTAACCCCACTGCAGCGATGTGCTGAGTCCTTCAGCACGCGTGAAGGGCTGCCCAGCCTGGCCCTGCGCTGAAAATCAGAGTGGGAAACAGCAGCGGAGGAGCCACGGCCCGGCCACGTGCCCCCAGCCCAGCTCTGCTGCCTTGCTGTGGCCTCACAGCCCCCAGGGACCAGCTCCAGGGACCGGCATTGCTCGAGCAGAGGCACCACTGAGTGACACGGTGGCATCCGTGCATGCAGCAGCTGGGAGGGGGATGCAAACGAGACGGAGCGAGGGGAGGAGAACACTGGTGGCATGGTCCATTTCCTTCTGTCCCAGCTCCAGGCTGGCCTGGCCAGGAGCTCTGGGGCAAGTGGACAGCCAGCAGGAGAGAAGGTTGGTGACCTCGGTGCTGCTCAGACACCTCCGTGCCTCCCTGGGCCGCTTCCTCCACGGCTGAGAGCTGTGCTGCATCCTGCACACCCAGGTTTTGGCAAAGAAGACATCCAGCTGCAGAAGAGACCCTGTCACAGCTTTTGCTCAGAGCTGTTCCCAAAAGCAGCTGACCCCCAGAACACCCCAGAGCTGACCCGAACCATGCCCTGTGCAGATCTCAGGCTCAGCAGAGCCTCGCCCCGAGTGCAGGGCACCCTGTCCCCAAGCACAGCCCAGTGACCAGGTTGTGCCCCCCTGCGATGTGCCTCAGCAGGGTCCTCGTGGTGGCAGAGGGGGTAAGGAACACAGGGAGCCCCTTTAGGTGTATCAGCAGCGGGCACTCAACAGATTACGGGGTTTTAACTGCTGCTAGCTGACTTGCGTTTATCAGCAGGCAGATTTTAGAGTGACAGGGAGCTTGGATGAAGCAAGGAGGATGATGGGTGGAAGGCGGAGAATGCTGCTTGTTTCAAGCTACCACATAACTGACATGTTCGGATATTTGCAAGAATGAGGATGTGTCTCCCACCCATTTCTGGGTAATTAGACCAGCAAGAAGGGCAGTCCCGGCTGGAGCCACCCGGGTGAGGTAGTCAGCTGCTCGACTGAAGCACTGCTTTGTCCCAGTTAACACAAGTTCCCCATGCAAAGATGCTTCCCATGCACTGCTTCATACAGGAGGCCTGATTTTCCGTTATTCCAGTTTCTCTTTTCCCCCTCCAGGATCTCTAGGACTGGAGTTCTGCATGTCAGGGACCGCGGAGAAAAGTGTCCCCCAGCCACCACTGAGCTGCGGTGGGAGCTGCACACAAAGGCTGCTGGCAGAGCACCCTGCAGACAGCGCGAGCAAGGCACCACGTAACCTGCCCAGCGTTGGTTTCTTTTTCCCTCTGACTTTCTACCTCATGTGCATTAACGTGTCTTATTTACATGCTTTTTTTCCTTTACAGGAAGAGGAAGTGAAGGGCCTGAAGCGAAGCTGATTTCCTGGGGTTTCCTGGTGAGTCAGGAGCAGAGCTGGGAGCCGAGCTCTGAGCACCGGCCCCACCAAGCTCCGGGGCAGGAGCCCAGCTGGATGCAAGCTGCTCTGGGGCAGAGGGAGCTGGAGCAGCAAAGTGTGATCATGCAGCAAGAAATCACTGCACGGAGGCCAGGTCATGTCCAAATTTTGGCTGTGGACCATTGAAAGGAAAGTTTGGGAAGGGTCATGTCTATGCCACGGTGCTGTCTAAGCAACAGTGTGGTTCCCAGCCTTGTGCACAGGCATTTGGAGGATTATCGGGCTCCTGTGAGACAGCATGGGAAAACGTGCCCAGGAGGCTGTTCTCAGTTTTCCTCCCTGCAGGTGGTTTGTGAGAAGTGAAGTGATTGCTCCCCATCAGGCAGCTTCATGGGCCACAGCTGGGGACAGCTGCACTACAACAACTCCTGCAGCCGTGGCAGCCCATGCCAGGTAATGCGGGATGGAGGACAGCTGGGGCACGGCGCTGCCCGGGCCTCGGGGCTCCGTGCGTCCTGCCCACAGCAGACAGCAGTTGCTTGTGAGAAATCATGCTGTCACGGAGCCCGGTGGAGAATTTCAGCCTGGCAAATCACTGGAAGCAAAAGCAGAAAGGGAGGAAGGAAACCAGAGGGTGCCTCCCAGACATGCAAAGCGGTGTCAGGGCACCTGTCCCAGGGCAGAAGAGCAGAAAGCCCGTTCCCAGCAGTGGGGTGAACTGTGGGGGCCTGCCTGGCACGTGGGGAGCCAGGAGGTTCGTTAGGGAACCACCAAGCCCTGCTTGTAAATGCAAAATCCTCCTGACTGAGGCTGCTAATACTGAGGGCTGGCAGTTCACAATGGAAAATGTTCAGTGTGAGGTGGATTCTGAAGGACTTTAGAAGTGTCAGGCTAAGTGTAAGTGGGGTACATTGGCCCTCCTTGCAGGACAGGACCAGTGCACTTTCCAGCTGGAGCAGTTGAACAATGTGCAATGTGTACCCCAAAGCTCTTGGGGCTGTGCCTGGCCCACAACTCCATGGGGTGTCATAACTCCCATAGCTCCTAAAGCATCCATGCCAGGGTGCCCAGGTTGCAGGGGTGAATTCAATTTTTCTTCAGAAACATCTTTTTGTAATAGGGAACTCAAGGAAACAATAGTGCTGGCTGGTGGGGGGAGACACCTCGCAGAGTTTGGCTGTATCTGTATCACATCTGCCTGCAGAGAGACCCTGGGCTGGGAAACCGTGGGTTCGTGTTCTTGTAGCATACAGCAACACGATGCTCCCAGGGAGTGCATTAAACATGGAAAAGAGCAAGGATCCCAGAATAGGCTGGACCTAATTGCTGACAGGAATACGTGCCAAGTTCAAGATTCTGGATTTTTATCTTCTGAGTGCTCCTGGCCCCCAGCCCAAACTACCACAGAAACTGCCAATGTCTCCAGAGCGAGCGGCTCCCCAGACACAGCGGAGTTGTGTTGGAGGGATGATATTCCTCACTGCAGAAGGGACCTTCAAGGTTTCAGCAGCCTGCCCAGGCAATGCAATCAGGACATCCCAGCTCAGGGCAGGAGATACTAAGGATTAAGCTGAGAACGGGTCTACTGAGGTAGGCACCAGCTCCTCTCCCTCAGAGCAGAGAATTGGACTGGTTCCTTGGGATACACTGGGTCCAACCTGCTGCTCCAGCTGGCCCCTGAGCATGGGCTGCTCAGGGGCTTGTCCTCTGAGTGCTTTTGAGGTAGCTGGAGGAGGATTTTTGTTGGGTGAAAGAGGATTTGGGGTGGGTGAAGGAGGTTCTCAGCCACAGCACCCTGTACTGTTCCCCTGGGCCTGGTGAGGGGAGACCTGGCCCTGAGGGGACACGGCTCACGGGGACACTGCTGATGGCAGAGATGTACTGATGGGGCAGCACTGCTAACGGGGAGACACTGATGGCACAGTGGGACATCACTGGTGGGGGGATACCAGTGACAGGGCGACATGGCTGACTGAGTGGACTCCAGTAACGGGGAGATATGGCTGGCAGGGGAACGTGGCTGGCAGGGGGACATAGTGGCTGACGGGGACATAGCTGCTGACAGGGGGACACGGCTGACAGGACGACAGGGCTGACAGGAGACACCACTAACGGGGGGACACGGCTGGCGGGGCCGCACCGCTGACAGGAGCACACGGCCGACGGGGGGCGCAGGGCTGACGGGGACCCTCCACCGGCAGCGGGGACACGGCCGACGGGAGGCCACCGCCGGCGGGCACACCGGCGGGGAGGCACCGCCGCGGGCCACCCGGCCAGCCGTCCCCCCGGCCGCAGCCGGGTGCGGGCGACCGCGCCGTGCCCA